>JBBPBX010013934.1:25243-49003 GCA_038048925.1 Garcialebias charrua | reverse complement strand
TATTTCCATTGCCTTTTTATTTCCACTTGTTCAAAAAAGCTTTCAGTGTGTAACTTTTATTACTTGTGTTATTTTAGTATGTAGCATTTTTTATTTCCATTGCCTTCTTTTATTGCTGTTGTTTCTTATTCTATTTTCATTGATTTATTGTTCCAGTTTATTCATCTTTTTATCCTGTTAAGCACCTTGGTCAATGCAAGGCATTGTAGGAAGGTGCTATACAAATAAAGTTTATTATTATTATTATTATTATTATTATTATTATATACAGTATACAGTATATAAGTCGCTTCAGAGTATGTCACATTTATTTAGAAGTATTTGTCAAAAAGTGTAAGAACAGGCAATGAAATGACAATAATATACAGAACATATCATATTTTCTGCTGTAAACGTCACACCGTCTTATAAGTCGCATCAGTCCATATTTGTCTAATAAAGTGGAAAAATCCATAAATATGTTGCTTCGCCGTATACGTCACATATATTATGCATCACTGCTGACATGTCACATTTGTTAAAGGTGCTATGTGTAACTTTCTGTAGAGCACAGAACTTAGAAATATTTTCAACAGGCAAAGCATTCTGATCCCTCCCCCTCAGAGCCATATATGGCTCTGCCCCCCTTGCTCTGCTGAAATTCAAATTCAAGCTCTGTTTTTATTGGCTGGTTACAAACTCTGTTTTTATTGGCTGGTTAACGGCGGGTCACTCTGTGTTTTTAGTGTTTTTATAAATGCTGATAGAGAAGCAAGGGGACTATAGTTTTTTTCAGAGATTACTTTGTCTAACACCAGTCTGTCAGTAGATAGTGACAGAGTGAAGAAATATGTTAAAAATATATTGTTTGAAAAGCTACAGACTGCATTACAAAGTTACATAGTGCAGCTTTAAGCATCACCGATGACAACCCAGAAATTTGGGCCACCGTTGTGACAAAAATCGATGGGCTGCTAAACGGTGGCCACAGGAGCGTGCACGGGAGGACTTTAACAAGAATTTTCCAAGATTAACACTTAAAAACAATTACTTGTTTGCTCAGAATTATACCAAAGGTACTGTATGTCTCAGTCTAACTTTTACTTAATAAATGCACTTTGACGGAATCAGGCACACGCAGAGGGACGAGTTGCTGTGCATTTTTTCAAAATTTAAACAAGATAACCACCTAAAAACAATTATTTCTCTGTTCTAAATTATAGTAAAGGTGTATCTCAGTCTAACTTTTGCTTAATAAATGCATTTTGAAGGTCAAAACAGCTGCATTTCAAACGCCGATACGCGGAAGTAGGAATGCGCACACGTAGGTGATGTATGAAGGCAACAGACCAAGACGTGATTTAAAGATGAAAAGAATGAACAAAACAGTCATATCTCAGCAAAAAAACTGGTTTATAAATATGGGGAAAATTCCATAATTATGTCGCTTTGGCATATAAGTTGCAGGGCAAATTATACAAAAATGTGACTTATACGGCGAAAAATTCGGTACCTGGGATCCTGAACAGGCTTAATTAACATATAAAGCCAACAAGTCCAACAAGCAAGTCGACGTCACATCTGAACAACTCTGTAGCAGTAGAGTACCTGCTCGTAACTGCAAAAGGTAATGTTTACTCTTTGGTTCATGTTGGTTTGAATGTACATTTAATGTGTCAGTCAAAAATTGCATCATGAATATGGAAAAAAAATGTATACAAGTCGCTTCTGATTATTTTGTTGCAGGACTAGCCAAACTATGGAAAAAAGTGCAACTTAAAGTCCGGAAAATACGGTATATGAGGGAAAACCACACCAGGAAGGCTGAACAGATGACAAGAAAACACAAAGATTTCAAAACATAAACATAAGAATAACAAAATTTAAGGAAGTAACACAAACACTACCGTAATATGAAACATGGATTCTCACAGTCCTGGGAGCGAAGTGAATAACCCCCAGTCAATTTACAATTCATATTGACAATATTTGTACCAACGATTCAATCAATGCACGGACAAGGAGGACCATCCCACCTAGTCATATGACATACAGTGATGTGTCAAAGTTTTAAGA
Organism: Garcialebias charrua; assembly: GCA_038048925.1. NCBI lineage: Eukaryota > Metazoa > Chordata > Actinopteri > Cyprinodontiformes > Rivulidae > Garcialebias > Garcialebias charrua. Next base: position 46,948 of record JBBPBX010013934.1, on the reverse strand, counting down.
CCAATAATAAAATGTAGAGTTCCATGGTAAACTGAGTCCAGTGACCATAAACACTGAGCAGAAAACACTGTAATCTAGAACCAACATAAGCGTTGCAACAACAAATTATTTTCATGCTTTGAAATAAAGGCAGGATCTGATTCTGAAGTAAAATCCTGGTTTTAACCTGACTCTTTTAACAAGATACTGAATATGTGGTGCAAAGGAGAGAGCATTATCAATAATAAAACTCCAGTAGCTATACTGAGACACCTGTTCAATATGAGTGCTTTGAAAGGTTTTAACAGCTTGGAAATCACATGCCTCAGTCTTAAAGTTAGAGAACAGCATCGTCTTAGTTTTATCTGCATTTAAAGTTTTAGTCTATTTAAATTGCTCTGGACAATCAAAAAAGGTGTTCAATACAGAACAACTGGACTTCATGTCCTGGACGACTGAGAATCTTCACCAGCATATTGCTCTGGACAATGTTTAAGGCTGATTATAGAAGACTGAGTGTTTTACCAGGCATTAAAGCAGCGCTGTAAATAACAATCTTGTAAGCGTAAAAATTGAATGTATGTGACACATTATAATCCAAACAGTTAATGTGAATAATTCATTCAATCTTTATTTATACAGGTTAGTCCCATTGAGCCTCGTGGACTCATTTACAAGAGAACCCTTAGGGCAACCTTGGCGGAGTCCAACTTACACCGGAAACGAGCCTGACTTACTGCCAGCAATGCGGACCATGCTCTGACACCGGTCGTACAGGGACCTAACAGCCCATATCAAAGGGCCTGGTACCCCATACTCCCGGAGTACCCCCCACAGAACCCCCCGAGGGACGCGGTCGAATGCCTTCTCCAAGTCCACAAAGCACATGTAAACTGGTTGGGCAAACTCCCACGCACCCTCCAGGACCCTGTTGAGGGTGTAGAGCTGGTCTAGTGTTCCACGACCAGGACGAAAACCACACTGCTCCTCCTGAATCCGAGGTTCGACTATCCGACGGACCCTCCTCTCCAGAACCCCTGAATAGACCTTACCAGGGAGGCTTAAGAGTGTGATCCCCTATAGTTGGAACACACCCTACGGTCCCCCTTTTTGAATAGGGGAACCACCACCCCAGTCTGCCAATCCAAGGGAACTGCCCCCGATGTCCACGCGATATTGCAGAGTCGCGTAAGCCAACACAACCCCACAACATCCAGAGCCCTAAGGAACTCAGGACGAATCTCATCCACCCCCGGAGCCCTGCCACCACGGAGCTTTTTAACCACCTTGGCGACCTCAGCACCAGAGATTGGAGAGCCCGACCCAAAATCCCCAGGCTCCGCTTCCTCAGTGGAAGACGTGCCAGTAGGATTGAGGAGGTCTTCGAAGTATTCCGCCCACCGACTCACAACATCCCGAGTTGAGGTCAACAGCACGCCATCCCCACCATAAATGGTGTTGGTCGCGTACCGCTTTCCCCCCCTGAGACGCCGGATGGTGGACCAGAATCGCCTCGAAGCCGTACGGAAGTCATTCTCCATGGCCTCTCCGAACTCCTCCCACGCCCGAGTTTTTGCCTCAGCAACCACCCGAGCCGCATGCCGCTTGGACTGCCGGTACCTATCTGCTGCTTCCGGGGTCCCACAGGCCAAAAAGGCCCAATAGGACTCCTTCTTCAGCTTGACAGCATCCCTCACCGCCGGTGTCCACCACCGGGTTCGAGGGTTGCCACCACGACAGGCACCAACAACCTTGCGGCCACAACTCTGATAAGCTGCCTCGACAATAGAGGCGCGGAACATGGCCCACTCGGGCTCAATGTCCCCCGCCTCCCTCGGAACGTGTTCAAAGCTCTCCCGGAGGTGGGAGTTAAAGCTCCGTCTTACGGGAGACTCTGCCAGACGTTCCCAGCAGACCCTCACAATACGTTTGGGTCTGCCAGGTCTGACCGGCATCCTCCCCCACCATCGGAGCCAACTCATCACCAGGTAGTGGTCAGTTGACAGCTCCGCCCCTCTCTTCACCCGAGTGTCCAAGACATGCGGCCGCAGATCAGATGAGACAACAACAAAGTCTCTGGCTCAAGATAACTTATTCCAGAAAGAAAGAAACAAAGTTCTGAGCTTACGCTCGGTTCGAAGTGGACTCATAACAAACATGTTATTAGTCTTTAACTGAATGACGTGTCCTTAGCGTGTGACTGACAGTCAATCAGCTCTTTGGGAAACCTCATGTCTGAGGCTTACTCCAGCAGACTCCGCTCGTTTCAGCAAAGCTTAGAACCTAGTAGAAGATCTGAGATGAGAGGACTTGTCTCTCCCGATTGGTCCAAAAGAACCAGTCGAGCAGTTCACTTGTTGTTATCAAGATTCAAGGTGAAATTCAGAGCAGAGAGAAATTGTTTAGGAAAAGTGTCTGAGTGAGGAGACTTTCAGACGCTAGTGAGAGTTTTAGCTGAAACTCAACAAAAACAACTTCTGAGCAAGTCAGTTTGACATCTTATCTGAACTTTGACACCATTTCATTTGCAGAAATGACATAGCATATACATATGTGATCATAAGACATATTGTAAATTACAACACTGTTCATGAATAAACACAGGTGATGCTCTGATTATATTTGTATTAGAACAAAAGCAAAGATAGAAATAGTCTCTTTTTGAGTAAATCTGTCCTTTGTTTTAAACTAATAAAATAAATTGTGTTAAATGTCAGATTACTGAAAGGTCAGTAAAGGTCATCTCTGGAACAGTTCAAAAATACACAGGTGTATCAGAGCGGACACGGTCATGCCCACTACACTACTATACATGTCTGCTCACATCAGATAAGACAGCAAATCAACTAAAGCAGGGGTGTCAAACCCACTTACAAAAGTGGGCTGAAATTAAAATATTTTTTCAAACTAAGGGCCCGTTTCAGAATCTACATTAACTCAAGTTAGATACACAACATCTTTTCTTGTTGCAGGTTCCTCAACAAGAATTTGGTTGGTTCCATTTGATGTCCTCTGTTGCACTTTGGACATCATAAACAAAGATTACTGAAAAAAATAAAGCAATGAAAGTATAAAATAACATATTGGGGGCCATATAAGATACCATACCATTACCATACCATTTTATTTATAAAGCACTTTAAACAGGAACAAGTCCACACCAAAGTGCTGGACAAACAAACACGCAACAGGCAACACAGACAATGAAGTACAACACGAAAAACATAAAAACATTGCAGATCATAAATCAAACGATCCAATACAAATCAGCTGGCATTGAAAGCGATGGAGTAGTAGTGAGTTTTTAACCGGGATTTGAAAACCGAGAGGGAGGGGGCCTGTTTGATGAGCAGCGGTAACTCGTTCCAGAGTCTTGGGCCTGCTACAGAGAACGCCCTGTCACCCCTGCGCTTAAGGCGAGTTTCTGGAACTATTAAGAGTACCTGATCCTCTGACCTCAAAGCACGTGGAGGGACATATGGGTGTATCAGATCCGAGAGATAGGCGGGGGCGAGACTGTTCAGCGATTTGTAGACATACATGAGAATTTTGAATTGGATTCGAAGATGAACCGGTAGCCAGTGAAGGGAGGCCAAGACTGGTGTAATGTGCTCTCTTTTGCGTGTGCTGGTTAAAAATCGGGCAGCTGCGTTCTGAACCAGTTGTAATCGTGCAATGGTGGCTTGACTGACGCCAAACAGAAGTGAATTGCAGTAATCAAGCCTAGATGTAATGAATGCGTGAATCACTGTCTCCAGGTTGTTTTTGGATAATATGGGCTTCAGCTTAGACAGACGCCTCAGCTGGAAAAAACAGGATTTGACGATCATGTTTACATGACTGTTGAGTTTCATGGCAGGATCCATTATCACTCCCAGATTTGTGACTTTTTGTTTTTCGGACAGGGGTAGAGCAGACAGGTCAATGCAGTGGTTTGAGGTTGTGTCATTGGGAAGGAACAATATGGCTTCAGACTTCTTATCATTGAAGCTTAAGAAATTTAAAGCCATCCAGTCCCTGATGTCAGCCAGGCAGTCGAGCAGAGGTTGAATAGAGCCTGTACCATTTTGTCTTAGGGGGAAGTAAATTTGACAGTCATCAGCGTAGAAGTGGAAAGGTATATTGTGTTTCCGGAAAATAGCACCGAGTGGCAGCAGGTATAAGGAGAACAAGAGAGGACCCAGGATGGACCCCTGCGGAACCCCCCATTTAAGAGCCGCCACTGCAGAAGTAAAATCATTGATGGACACACAAAAAGACCTGTCAGAGAGGTAGGATCTGAACCAGTTTAGGGCTGATCCTGAGATGCCCACCCACTGCTCCAACCTAGCAATGAGGATCTCATGGTCGATGGTGTCGAAAGCGGATGTGAGGTCCAATAGGACAAGCAGCACAGAGTCACCAGTATCTGTGGATAGGAAGATGTCGTTAAAAACCTTCAGTAGGGCAGTCTCAGTGCTGTGGAGGGATTTGAAGCCAGACTGGAATAGCTCGGGGATAGCGTGATCCTCCAGGAAGCACTTTAGTTGGGACTCAACTATTTTCTCTAGAAGTTTAGAAACAAATGGGAGTCTGGAGACAGGCCTGAAGTTGGATAATACTGACGGGTCGAGGTTTGGTTTTTTCAGGAGGGGTTGAACAGCAGCATGTTTTAATGATTTTGGCACCACACCCGAGGATAGACTGCTATTTACAATCGAGAGAATGGAGGGACCTAGAGTGTGAAAAACCTCCTTTAGAAGCCGAGGGGGACCACATCGAAGGGGGAGCAAGATGGTTTCAGGCTGCACATGACCTGCTCTAGAGAGGACAGAGAGATGTCAATGAGGGCCACATTTGGCCCCGGCCTTTGAGTTTGACACAGGTGATCTAAAGCTTTTTGGCTAAAGTTTGAATCTTTTGAGCTAAACAGAATTAACCCAAAAATACAGTAAATCAAGCGGGTGCCAAAAACTTGTCAATCACTTAAGGCCACAAACAATCAAAAGCATATGCCTACTGTAAAAATAAAACTATTTTTATTTAATTGTATTTAACCTTTATTTATACAGATAGTCTCATTGAGTCATGAGGACTCATTTACAAGAGATCTGTCTCAGACAGATCTATAGGAGACAACAATAAACAACAATAAAAAGCAATTAAAATGAAAAATGGTCTTGTAAAAACACTGTTACTGTTAGCAGCATGTTCGAATGAGTCTATTAACAGTGTCGTACTGTTAGCAGCCTTGTACTGTTAGCAGCCTTGTACTGTTAGCAATGTGGCTCTGTCAGCATTGGGGTCCCATCAGCAGCATGGTACTGCTAGCAGTGTGGTTTTGCTAGCACGGTGGTCCTGTTAGCAGCATGATGATTGTAAGGACCACAGCAATGGATGATGGCTGCCCTCAAGAACCAGGTCTGGTAGACACAGAACATATCAAAGTTTTAGAAATAGCTATATGTTTTTTTAAAAATTACTACCTGTACTTTGCACTGAAGCTTTTCTATATTTCACTATACAGTAATATGAGGCAATCTCTTTGATACACTGGTTTACAGTAAGTGTCTTCCCTTTGATGTGAAACTGTGGGAGAGCTGAGCTCTGTTAGCCCAACTCCTGCTAGTTGATAAACTGATAGGCCTACTTTGAAGAAATAATACCAGAACCAAAAAAAAGAGATTAAATAAATGCCAGAATGTTGCAAACGTTAGATTAATTTGTTCCATTACACTTCAGTGAATAAATATTAATAACCTTCTGCAGCCACAACCTTTCATACATCCCACATTGACTCATAGAATGTCTCATTTTCAAAAAGCAGCTAATGACATACAAGCTAGCTGCAATCCCAGCTATTGCGTACTGACCCATGAGCAGCCAACAGCTTTCAATATGTGTGATTCAGATGTAGCACAAAATAATTATTTATTCACATACCATCCTGTGAGTTAAGAGCTGTGAAACGGGTGGAGAGGAAAAGGTCAAAGATACAGGCTGGAGTCACATGCACTCACAGTATTGTGGCCTCAGGAAAAAGAATGGCAGTGCTGAAAACACAGGAAAGAGGTGAGGAAAAAGATGCGTGTTAGATGAAGGAGAATGAGTGGGCATTCTAAGGCTAGGAGAAATAAATGACCCTGAGAAGTCCCTACTGGTTCACGTGGATGGATAAATAAAACCTCAGGGATCCTTCCTAGGCTGGCGAGGTTTTATCATGGAAAGTATTTTTAAGCAAAATCTTACAGAGCAAATACAACTAGTTCTCCTTTAAAAAAAAAGATTGATTCAGTGGAGTGTGGCATAATTTAAAGTATTTTTCTGCATTGTGCTTATACAGTTGACTTCACAGCAGGTCACTAAAACATCACTGTCATATGCTGCGTAGGTTTGCAAAGCAAACACAATCCATTTAAAATGTCTTAAATGTAAACACTATATAGCCTACTTGATGATCAGCATTTCTTTTAGTTTAAACGATTGTACCATTCACAGGTAGGTTGTGATTATGTTGAGGTTTTCATACAAGGACACACAATTTGATTTAGTAAGTGAAACATTTCACAATGATTTACTTTCATATGAATTGATTCAATCCAAGTTCTAGGACACGTGTGAAACTCAAGACCCAAAGACCAAATTGGACCGTTGTAAATGTCTAATCTAGCCCCTAAGATAATGCTTTAAATGCAAGATATGTTCATCACCTCATTTTGCATAAAAACTGAGCATACTTTATTTAGTGCAGACTTCTCATGAGAGTTGGCCAACTTTGAAGCCCCCTCAAATTTGAATGTTTCAGTAACCTTTGAATTTTAAGTTGAAAGGGCAACAAACAAGGTCAAATGAGACTAATCAAACTCTTGCTTAGGAACTTGCAACCACGGAAAGACGTCAGTTTTCTGAGTATTTATTGAAGTGGGTCTTTGGGTTGAACTAACTGTTCAGTTTTGTCCCGACAGACACCACTTTTTCAACAGAGTTTGACACCCCTGAAACAGCTAATGTGTTGTATCTTTTTGTGTTTCCAGGCCAGATGACTGGTGCCCATACGCGTTTAGAGTTCCACAACATTGAGACGGGCATCATGACAGAGCGCCGCTTCATATCTGTGGTGCCCTCAAACTTCATTGGCCATCTACAGGGCCTGATCTTTAACAGTGTGCCGTATCTCGACCAGTGCAAGAACGGGGACATCTCCTACTGCGAGCTGAACGCCCGCTTTGGCATGCGCCACATCATTGCCGATCCTGTGACATTTCGAACAAAAGGCAGCCACTTAGCATTAGCCACGTTACAGGCTTACGCCTCGATGCACCTCTTCTTTCAGTTCAAAACCACCACGGCTGATGGCCTGATGCTCTTCAACTCCGGAGACGGGAGCGACTTCATAGTTGTGGAACTGGTGAAAGGGTGAGTTTCTGTTTCTATTCAAGTGACTGACAGATCTTTTATCTGAGTTCAGTCCTGCTAAATAAAATATCCACTAACATGAGCGATATTTTACCTTGCTTAATTTTATTCAGCATTTGTCTTGTCAGTAAACAACAGATGATGCATTAACGAGATGTGATTTTTTTTTACGCCACCCTTCAACAACCCTTTTTTAATCAAACCTAAGCCAAACTGAGAAAATATTTGTAAAATATCAGGTACACCAAAGAACATTTATCTTTTTTTTTTTTTAATCCACCTTTCCTTTACAAATTGGGGGAGAGCTGGTGCCTACAGTATCTCCAGCAGTCATCATGCAAGAAGAGTGGTACACCTTGGACATGTCACAAGTTCATCACATGGTCACATAGAGAAATGAGACAAGCAACCATCTGAACTATCATTTACACTCACACTTGCTTACTTACTGTAATAGGCTCAGATTTTGCACTCAGAGTATGCAGAGAAAAACGATATGTGTGCAAGTAGAATATGCAAACCCCACACAGAAAGGCTGGGAGGTGATCCTGCATCCTTCTGGCTTTGAGGCAACTGCTTTATACTGCACTGCCGTGCCACCGTTATACCGGTAGATTAAGTGGTATTAACTTGAATTAATCTTATCTTTATTAGTCTTTTACTTGTACATCACTCTTGAGTCATTGTCATTATTCTCTTTTGTACAACATTGCATAAGCTAATTGTTGTTTCTCTTTCTTGGTAGTACTCAGCGTGTTTGTCCTACCTTAAACCCCTATCCCAAATCAGTGGGCTTTAACTCAAAGTCACAAGAGTGAGAGGTTTAAAGGCCCACTCAATAATTACCCTCATGTGTCACTAGAATCTTACAACAGAATACAGAATGCAATAAAATGGCAATGATACCAGAGGTTCAATGCACTGAAATATATCCAGCTAAAATGTCCTGTGTTCCTTGTGTTTGTTGTGATGAAATAGTGTTTGCAACCCCATAGAACAGTGATTCTGAAAGTCTGGACTCTGGTCCAGATCCGGACTGAAAAACAAGGGAGTCTGGACCCAGCCCACATATTTTGTGATGATGATCTGTCTCCTTCAGGTATAGAGTACACAGGTCAGACGAGGGAATGAACAAGTTTGTTTCCCTTTAGGCCAAGGCTATTCAACTGGCAGACTTCAGTCCGGCCCACCAATGAGTTCATTAAAAAAATATTACTATTTTTTTATTATTTTTTGGGGAAGGGTGGGGTTGGTTTCTGATTCAATGCAATAAAACAAACACATTTAAAAGGTAACAGTAACAGATCATTGTAATACTTGGTTTATTTACAAAATGACTCATTTCTGGATGTCTGGCCCCTGAACTGCTGGCTTTCAGTAACTGAGGCCACCTGAGCAGTTTTGCTGAATAGCCCTGTTATAGGTATTCTTTCACTGGGCGACAGATGTAAAGACTTGTTGGTGACTCAAACATTGCAATAAAACTGGATTTTTTTCATTACAGTTTTATTGAATCCTGAGTGGTAGCAACAAACAAGTTCCACAACCACATTTTGTGACAGTTTTGGCTTATTTTTCAGTGCATGGCATGAACAGCTGTATTCTAACTTGTGCACATTATTTTGTTGCACACCTCCACCCACATCATACCTGCCTAAGCTCCTTTTATACCCATGGCAGCCAAAGCAGTTTCAGCTTCTGTAAGTCTCATTATAAAAAATAAAATAAAATAAAAACTATGGCAGCAAAAAAGGTATCATGTCACACCATCATAAAGTTAAGCAAATGAACAAATGAAAGATAGGTAGAAGTTAAAAAATGAGTTTTCAAACACAAGTAAGTCTTACTTATTCCTTCATGTGCCCTCTAGTCAGTATTGTTACAACACAATACTGTAGATGGAGTCGATCTGCCACACAGAAACAATTGGACCTAGACTTGAAATGAAGAAAGAAACAATCATACCTTGAATAAAGCTGCCGAAATAGACTCAACTCAAAAACAATCTTGTCTAAGTCATGGAATTGTGCCACATCCTGTTTTGGACACAATTGAGCTTTTAGTGATAGTCAGATTTTAACATATTCATGTGTATTTTGTGATGATTATTATAAGATTAATGTCTTGTTTTATCAAGCATCAGTTATACCCTGATGCATGCTCAATAATCCAGGTAGAAAAATCTAAAAAAGCTAAGTCTGGTCCTCTGGACATTCAAAGAATATTTTGTTTTGTTTTTTTGAATGTCCAGAGGACCAGACTTAGCTTTTTTAGAATCATCAGTTATGTTTTAAATTGATGGTTATTTAAGGAACAAGACACAGATGCATACTCGTGGGAGTCTTGGGGTAAATTTATGGTGAGAGAGCTGAATTTGAACCAGCAACCCCTGGATTATCAGTAATCTGCTCTTCCCCCAGGGCCATGAACACCTCACTTCAACAAAAACCTGTGTTATTTTCTATTTTTTAATTACAGAACATGATTTTTAGACATTAACTTATCAGCACAATTGTTCATGAAAAAAGGGCTTTGATTTAAAATCTTGCCATACACAAACATATTTTGCTTAAAATTATCGGTTTACGTATTGTTACGTTCAGTGGTGGAGAAAGTACTCAAACACTGTACTTAAGTAAAAGTACAAATAAACAGTCAAAAATGTACTCTAGTAAAAGCAGAAGTACCATATTAATGTTTTTACTTGAGTAAAAGTAAATAAGTACAGTACAGTACTTGCTTTTAAACATACTTAAAGTATTCAAAGTAAAAGTACAGGTACTTGCTGAATGTATTACCTAATGCAATGGTCTCTACAATATCCTTATGTATTCCTACCGTATGCATATTTTCTGTAATACATTAATAGTGTTGAGTCATTTTAATGAACAAAGCTGCAGATAATACATGTTTTTATTGTGTTTACTCTGTGACACAGTTCACACTTGGACTTGTGATTCTGTGCGTCAGAATTTCAGGGATGACCTGCAGAATTAAATGACATTAAGCAAAATAAGAAAGAGGAATGATTATACCTTTGAAAGTTGTTATTTAACACATATCAACGTGTCATTTTAACTGCAGTAAAAACATTAAAGTAAAAGTTGTCTGTCTGAAAAAAATGAGCATTAGACCTAACAAAGGAACATCTGATCATTTCAACTCCAGTTTGTCTTCAACTCTAGTTAAAATACTGTCTAGTCAACCTTGTAATTGGTCATTAGTGAACAATATTTTAACTTCCTGACACCATTTTCAAAACGTGGACCTGAGTGTTGAGTCATTAGGAGACATCTCTTGTCTCCTGACCTAACATCCCATGAACTGACACATTTTAATTTGCAGCAAGAATTTATTGTTCAAGTTCAGAAGAATTTGGTTTTCAAAGTTTTTTGAGTCCAGTCTGGCTCTTTAGGGAGAGAGAATCTGTCCTGCTGTACTGAACAGTCTTTCAATAGTCTTTCAATAATATTTCAATAGTCTTTCAATAGTCTTTCAATAAGGCCATGGGTGTTGTGTATCTTCTGGATGAATATCTGTGGTGGAATCCATTTTGTGTGTGTTAGTGGTGCTGTGGGCGCTTCCAGCTCAATGACGTATACAGTATACAGTACTAGAATATACGTCATTGGTCCAGCTCTTCTTGAAGGCAGGTCTAATGTTACCTGTCCACTTTACAGTGATTCAATGGACCAACTTTCCTCGCTCGACATTTGTTACTTTCAAACTAACGAACAAATATAAAAACTGCAACGTGAATGTAACTTGTAACTCAACACATTATAGAAATGTAGTTCAGTAGAAAGTACAGATACTTCATGCAAAATCTAGTGGAGTAAAAGTAAAAGTACCCACATTTAATTCTACTTAAGTAAAATACAGATACATGAAAAATGTACTTAAGTACAGTAACAAAGTACTTGTACTTAGTTACATCCCACCACTGGTTACTTTAAGTATCCTTGTAAGCGTGACGCTAAACTTAGAGATGTTTGTATTCCCACAGAAACACCCGATATGCTGTACTTTGTAGTAACCATGCCAGGCCTGCATGTAGTGCTGCAGTCTGCCACAAAAACACAATCCAAAACAGGAAACAAGATACATGCACTTAAAGCTTCCACGCTAGGTGTGAAATCTAAACACAACATGAAGAAGCCTTTGTGTCCTCCGTTTAATTAGAGTGGTGGATATGAAATTATTGTTTTCAAAATATTACATTTTGTCTGCCCAATTTCGTCTACCAAAACAACAAGCGTTTCATTTCAAGACATTTTTCGGCGTTAAAAAAATAAGAACAAATAAAACAAACAAACACTGTTTTCAGGTTCCTAAAATGTGGTTTCAACAATAATGCATGGCTGAAATGAAAATAATAAAAATAATAATTTTGTATTCACTAGAACTAATCCTAGTGAAAAGTAGAAGTACCATATTAATGTTTTTACTTGAGTAAAAGTAATGATTGTTCTCACTCTTTAACTTTTTATTTATTCATATGAAATCAACAAATACAGTACAATATTTTGTAACTTTAATGTAAGACATTTAAATGATTTAAATGACCATATGTATTTTTTCTTCACAGGTACGTTCACTATGTTTTTGATCTCGGTAATGGTCCGTCGCTAATGAAGGGCAACTCTGACAAACCACTCAATGACAACCAGTGGCACAATGTGGTGGTGTCCCGAGATGCCAACACCGTACATACTTTGAAGATCGACTCACGCACCGTCACGCAGCACTCCAATGGTGCCCGCAACCTGGACCTCAAAGGTAATATTTAATTCAGCACTGCACCATCTTCCTTGAAACATGTTCATATTTCCATTCTTGTTCTGCTTCCCAAGAATTGTTGGAAAGAGGCCACACACGTATTGCAGCGGAAATGTATATTAGTTCCACTTTCAGAATGCCATTTAAATATGCCGATGACAGACGCACATCGAGCAAACTCAGCAGACCATGTTTCAGGTCTATGGTCCTCAACCGGTGTGCCAGTTCCACTAGTGGCACTCAGGATCTCCTAAATGGTTGTGTAAAGAAATGTTAATATTGACAAGTACAATTTAAAAAAAGATAATCATCAAAAGATCAAATTTTAAACTCTAGAACACAAACTACAGGTAGTCCCCGACTTACGAGCGAGTTCCGTTACAACGAGTTGCTCGTAACATGGAAATCTCGTAATTCGGAACGACCGCCACGTGTCTCGTAAGTCCGGAAATTTCGCTCGTAAGTTGGAACGGTTTTGCTAGCGCGACTACAAACACTCGTTTTTCATCGAAAAACTGCTTACGAGTGCATAAAAATGATCGGAAACGTGTGTCCACATGTTTAGCTAACGAACTGTGGTGAAAAAACACAGAAAAACTCTGTATTTTTTGCGTTTTTTCCAAAAATTCGCCAGCTCGTAAGTCCGGAACCTCGTAGGTCAGAGCGCTCGTAAGTCGGGGACTACCTGTATAACAAGAAGAGTGATTTATGTGTCTTTGCTCCAAAAGGAAACTATTAAAANNNTTTAAATTATAATAATAATAATAATAATAATAATAATTTGTCACATTTGTCATCTGTGTATGTTTCCCATACTTGACAGACGAAATTGGTCTTCTGCCTTTAACCCAACCACCACCAGGTGGTGCAGCGAGCAGCGTAGTCGCGCTCGGGGAGCTGGAGAATTAGATGTGCACTCATAGACACCCCAAGGTGTGTAGTGGCCGGGGCCGGGGCCGGGGCGCGAACCCGCATCCTTCGGGTCCCAAGTCAAAAGCCCTGCCATTATATTATTATATTTAAAACTATAAGTATTTAAAACTACTACAGTCAAGTGTATTTAGTACTGTTGTTAGAATTTTGGAAAACATCCTTGTTAGTGAAACCAAGTTCATCAGATATCCTGATGCATTCTCAATAATCCAGGTAGAAAAATCTAACAAGTCAGATCCTATGGACAGATTATTCTTGTTGAAACATTTTGTCTTTTATCCAAAAGACTTTGTCATCGTGAGGAGCTGCAATAGACTCAGTCTTATAAGCAGCACCTTCTCATAGTGGATCAATCAGTTTGCTGATGACAGCCAAAACTATGTTCACATGAGAAAAGAGGACCATCAGCTTAAGAAACCTATGGTTAGTGTCTACGCTCAGTCTACACTCATCTCCAGGCCAGCAGTCACTCTTTTATGCCGGGTACCCACCAAATGCGTTTCAGGCAGCGGAAGCGGCCGGTTTACATTGAAAGTCTATGTTGAGGCGCGGCGAGGGGCGGCGAGGCGTGACGCGGCGCGTTTTGAGCGTTTCAAGCGGCGCGGCAGCGCGCAACAGTTCTTTTCCGTGCACGCGATGCGTCCGAAGCAGCCGACGAGTCGAGAAGCCAAAGTCGCGTCGCAGCAACCAATCGGGAGAGACTCTGCTATGTGATGACGCAACGACAACGGGACTTTTTTTGGACTTTTTTAACTTATACCATCGAGCCTCCATGAAGAAACCAGCCTCCGGTAAGAAACTTGGCATTTTTACAGTTGCCGCTGTCCCCTCGAGCGTACGATCACCCCAAACATAAAAAAAAAACATTTTAATCTCAACAAAGAGTTTCGGAGCTGCAGTTCGGCTCGTAGAAAACCCACTCAAGTAGTAACGAGGCTCACGAACAGCTGATTTCATCTGCCCGGTGTAATAATAATAATAATAATTAATTCAATTTATAACGCACTTTTCATTACTGAAAATCTCAAAGTGCTACACATATATTGAATGCTACACACATTCATAAACCGGTGGCGGCAGACTACCATGCAAGGTGCTTTCCAGTCCTACCGGGAGCAACTCAGGGTTAAGTGTCTTGCCCAAGGACACAACGACACATGGTGCGGGTCCCGGGAGTCGAACCGCCAACTTTCCGATCGGGAGACGACTGCCATTACCACTACACCACGGCCGCCCGTGTACAAAAAAACAAAAACAAACCCGAGTTACCCGACCGGAAAAGGAGCCAGACGCTCCTCCCACTGCGCGTCATCAGACGCGTCTTCAGTGTGAACAGGTTCTGGTGACAAGCGGCCAAAAGGGTGCAGCAAGAGCGTTTTTGACGCGTTTGGTGGGTACCTGGCATCAGGGATGAAGATGTTCACACCCTTGATAGAGACAAACATTGGTTTGCGAGAGAAATGAAGGAGGCCATCTTTGTGAAGACAACCTGTCCATCATTAAACAGGGGTGGAGGCCTATGTGTTCAACTGTCTCCCTCTTACAATGCCGTTATTGCTATTATTACTCAGCCCCCTGTGAATAGCAAGCAGACATCAGGGCACTAACGACCAGTTGTTAGGCTGATGGTTCTTGTTTACATGTGAACAGGTAGTTTTGGATGTCCCCAGCAAACTTGTTGATCCACTATGATAAGGTGCTATTTATAAGACTGAGTTTACTGCAGATCCTGAGACTGAAGAAGTCTTTTGGATATGAGATGAAACGTTTCAAAATGAAGAATCTGTCCAGCGGACCGGACTATTTTGTTAAACAAGTTCATGACGTTTTTAGGCAACCACAACCAAAGGAACACCCAATTGTGGATAAATAAAAATAAACTAGGTGTTCCTAGGGTTTGTTGAAAATTTCAGTTATTAAGCATTAAGTGATGCATTAAGTTAAGCATTAAATTAAGCAAGTTTGTGTTAACTTTAAGTTATTGTCAGGTGTTTAAGAAGATTTGATTAGTTTGAAAGTACAGTATTAATACAAGTTTAAGAACATGTAACAAGCTTGTAAGCGTCTACTACAAATTTGTTTTAAATCAGTCATGATGATTGTACATTCAGAGCATAGCATTTTCTGAAGTGACAGTTGTTGTGAAACGTTTGAGAACCATTGCTATAGGTTATTGATTTAGCCCTTGATAAAACTCAGATCAAACCCAGCAATGGGCATGTTTACAAAGCATAATATTGTCAACCAATCTAATCATTTTTAAGTTTTCTACTTTGTTGCATGTACAAAACATTAAAAAAGGAAGCTCATCAGAAAAACAGAGATCACTGAGTTTAGTACTGAAGTTAAAGAATGAAACATAATTATGCAGCAAATGGTAAATTCTAAGGATAGCATTTTTGTTTTGTTTTACCAGTGACTTACACAACCTACCGTATTTTCCAGATTGTACGTCGCTCCAGAGTATAGGTCGCATCAGTCAAAAAATGCCTCAATAAGAGAAAAAATAAAATAAAAAACATACAACGCTTCGGCGTATTAGTCACATGTATTTAGAAGGGTTTTTCACAAAGTGCAATACATTTAATCTGAAATAACAATGGCACACAGAACACACCTGGGATCCTGAACAGGCATAACAATCCAACAAGTCCGACAAGCAAGTTACCATCTTCTGTGTCGCTTCTGAACAACTCTGCCAACTCCGGAGGATGACTGGGGGAAGGGGGGATAGCAGTGGAAGAGGAAAAAACATATACTTGTCAAAAACCTAGAGGACCCTCTTTTGGCTGCAAATGGTAATGTTTATGCTTTGGTTCATGTCAATATGAATGAACATTTAATTTGTAAATCAAAAATTGTGTCATGAATAAGGAAAAACATGTTTATAAGTTGATTTGGACTATACATAGCAGGACTGGCCAAACTATGAAAAAACTGTGTGACTTAAAGTCCGGAAAATACAGTAAGTTTGAGGTTAAATTAATGTCATGTTCAGCTTATGGTTGTGAAGTAGAAAATACCTCTT
The DNA here is from genome assembly GCA_038048925.1 of Garcialebias charrua. Lineage (NCBI taxonomy): Eukaryota > Metazoa > Chordata > Actinopteri > Cyprinodontiformes > Rivulidae > Garcialebias > Garcialebias charrua. Next base: position 30,834 of record JBBPBX010013934.1, on the reverse strand, counting down.
GAAAATGCTGCAGGCAAGATTCCCAAACCTGTAGCAGTCCACAAGTTTTGCAGTAATATTCAAAACCATCAGTCAGGAGCAGTATGAATCAGAATTTACCGTTTTACAGTAGTTTTAGGGGCCGAGATGGTGTAGGGCAACCGACCCGGGACCCGAAGGTCCTGGGTTCAATCCCTAGTCATTGCACATCTTGTGGTGTCTCTGAGCAGGACACTCAATACCAAATTGCTCCCAAGGCACCTACATAGCTGCCCACAGCTCCACCTGGGTGTATCCCAGGTGCAGTGGGTTAAATGTAGAGCCAATTTCATCTTTGTATGGGAACATACAATGATGGCAACAAGTAGCACTTTGTTTTATCTATTTGAGAATTGTGGAACTTTACTCATGAACTCATGACTAAAGATTTACTTGTAAATATTTCACATTGAAAGATTTGGTCTATGACTGCTGAACATTGTGGTCTGAAGTTGACCTCAAACGGATGCAATTTTGAGACAATATTTTTAATTGGTTTGCTGCAACCACGAGTATAATAGATTGTGGTTTTCATGGCATTTGTTCATCCTGTTGTCCAAACTCAATCATTCTCAAATATGTGAGGTGTCATGTCAAATCAAGGAGACATGCTTGTCAAATTTAAATCATACATGTCTCTAAGCATTAACATTATAGCTAACATTGTGTGAATGCTGTAGCACGGTGGCTGCTCAGATGGTAGAGCTGTTGCTCTCAGCGAGAAGGTTGCTGGTTTAAATCCTGGCCGGGGACCTTTCTGAGTGGAATTTGCATGTTCTTTCAGTGCATGCGTGTTTTTTTTTTCCAGGTACATGTACTGTACTCCGGTTTCCTCCCACAAACCAAAAACATGTATGTTAGGCTGATTGGTAACTATAAATTGTCCCTAGGTGAGAGAGAGAGTGAATGATTAACCGTGTTTCCATCAAGGTTTCTTGATGCGCATTTTGAAGTATCGCATCGGAAAAGGTGAATGGAAACGGCACGATTCAAATTAACTTCCTCTAATTCGCAAAAAGGTTGATACGCTCGCTTGAGGTGGTTTTGGGGTTTTTCGAAACAGAGCTGATGCGCAAAACGAGAGATGGAAACAGATTTGACGACTCAGTTCTGACGTAGCGAACATTCACGTCATGTGACTGATCAGCTGTTTCCGCTGTCTCCCCGGATGTACCATAACGCGCGGCAACATGGCTGGAAACAACAGATGTGTATGTCTTTCTCTTCGTCTCCGGACAACATGTAACATCGCTAAAACTAGTTGGCATGACAGAATAAATACAACTTGCCCGATAGCAACACATTCCTGAAATATTCTCTCCATTTTGCCGAGATGTGTGGTTTGGTTCCTGTTTTCAACCGCTACTTCCTGTTTACTATAGACATGCATAACGCTGACGTCTGACGTAATGCCACTTTGCGTGGCCTGGTGGATTCACTTCACGCCAGTTGATGGAAACACTTCTGATTCGCATTAATTTTTATTTACATTTTTGCGAATTTTCAAAAATTCGCTCAAAATTCAAATTGAAAATAGATGGAAACACGGTTATTGTTTGTCTCGTTTGTCTATGCGTCCCTGTGATGGAGTGGAGACCTGTCCAGGGGCGTCCCCCACCTTTCACACAGTAATAGCTGATATGGGCACCAGTGACCCCTGCAACATGAAAAGAAAGAAGCTGGTAAAGATAATGGATGGCTGGATGGATGGATGGATAGATTATGTGAAGGCAATTTATTTTCATGTCCCTGAAAAATCTGCTGTTTGCCAATATAATTTCTGCCATATAAATAAACAATTATGCCTCTTGTGGCAAAAAAAAACAAACAAAACCAACCAGGCCTACACAGACATGATCCATCAGCAGTCCAACATTTTGCCATGCAGCAGCAGCGGTAGCTTTATTTGCATATTCAAATGGATAGATAATTCAACTGAATAATTATTTCACTCACAAATGAAATTAAAGCAAAATCATGAGTGCTCAATCAACACAGTATGCAAAGCTGGAAATTAGCCATCCATATGTTGTTAGTGTGTGAGCTGCCATCTTTAAAACTCCTTATTTTAAGGGACCATTTCTTGTCCGAGCTGCTCCTGCCTGCATCAGGATACTGAAGCATTTCAGGGTTAGCTGGAAAAAATGTAAGCCCTGTTTCAGAGGGCCTGGGGATGGGGGGGGAGGGTGGTGGCGGAGGGGCAGAGATGTCTCTCTGCTCGATTCTCTTGTCTAATTGGGCATTAAAACATTTCTTTGTGTTTCTACTGTGACAATACCCCTGCCACCATATTCAGCATAGCACCAATGCTGCAAACACAATTTCAAGCCAACAGGTCTCAGCTTGTGTAGGTGGAGGGACTCTCTTGACAAATACATAAACATATAATAGAAAATGTGATGACACAATTGTTCTCATCCTCTACATTTGCACAAAAACACACACACATACTCTTACGCTTTATGCCTTTAAAGTGTCACACAGTCATACACAGGGCTTTACCAATCAAACAAAAGGCATGGCGTCAATAAGCCATTTTCCCCAATCTCTTTGCTCTCTTTTAACACTATTTGAGCCTGCATTTCAAAGAAAGAAAAACTCAATTCTCCAAGCTTTATCTGTGTAATTGCACTGAGAAAATAGGGGAAGAAATGGGTTTGTGCTCTCTGTCTTCTTCTTCTTTGTTTTTGGACAAGCAAAAAAATCTTCAAGGCTTCCCACTTTGTCAGCTAAAGCATGTTGAGGGAACAACACACACAGTCACCAAGGACTGAACTGAGTAGTCTAGTTAGAGAAAGCAAGATGTGTTAAACATGCACCTTACAGGGAATATGGCTTTGCCATTTATCTTGAATGGACTAAAAAGGGAAAGGGGGAGTGTATGTAGTTATGCATACTTCAATCAAAATATATATAATATGCATTTGCATACAGTATGTAGCAAAAGTGCAAGTATTCATACCTGCCTGTCACAGCACAGACTTACAAAGTATAATAAGAAGAAAAATGCTTTAGTCACAGGCAATCATAACTTATTTATTTGCTCATTGCTAAATGAATATACTATTTAAATAACACTTTGTCAAAGAAAAGCAATAAGTTTGTTCAGGTAACACAGGAGTTTTTTGCATCAGTAATGCAGACGTATTGTGTTATATCTGATCTTTGGCATCAGAAGCAGCTAGAAGTGGACATAAATGGTCAATGGACTGCACTTGTATAGTTCCTTTCTATTTAATCAAGATATTCAAAGTGCTTTACACTACAACCTGTGCCCTCATTTACCCATTCATACATATCTCTACTATATAAACAAAGCTAATTGAGCAAAGCATTCTAAAGAGACTAATCAGTGCTTAAGATCACACACACATGTTAAAGGTTCAGTATGCAGTTTCTGTAGAACTGCAGAACTTAGAAATATTTTCAACAGGCAAAGCATTCTGATCCCTCCCCCTCAGAGCCATATGTGGCTCTGCCCCCTTGTGGTCTGTTGAATTTCAAATTCAAGCTCTGTTTTTATTGGCTGATTCAAATTCAAGCTCTGTTTTTATTGGCTGGTTACAAACTCTGTTTTTATTGGCTGGAAAATGGCGGGTCACCTTTTCTTTTTAGAAATGCTTATTTACCACCTGGAGAAGCAAGGGGACAATATTTTTTTTTATTTTTTTTTCAGAGATTACCTGGCTAACATCAGTCTGTCAGGAGGTAGTGACAGAGTGAAGAAATATGTTCATAAAAAAAGCTACATACTGAAGCTTTAAGAGAGAAAAACCTTCTCTTAACAGAGGAGGAGGTCTGAGATTTCAACTGTCTAAGACCTATAACTCAGTTTTGGATTTGATTCCGAAACGTTTTACACCGGATGGGAGCAGGGATGCCTTGTCTGTAAATTAGACTAACAAAGTTCTCTGAGTAGCCTCTGTTGTTGTTTGGGAGGTGTTGTTTGTCAATTTACATACAGTTTTGTGTCTTCTAACAGAGACCTCAAGGGAACCTCCTACTGTTAGGTGTGATCTTTCAATTTACATGTATGTGTTACAAACCCCCTTTTGTTAAGCTGGGATGTGTCGTTTTGTCAATTTAAATAGAATGGGCATGTTAGTTAATTTGTGGTGTTATTTCAGTTTCCAATTTCATATGTTGGTGCGTGACTTGTAAGCCTGTATAAAACTTCTCGTTCTCACAGCTTCCATTCAGAATTGAAAAAGACTTCTGGACAGAAGTCGAAACGTTTTCTGCAACAAATAAAGTCCAGTTGATCCTGTATTGAACGCCTTTTTTGATTTCATCATGTCCTGGACGACTGAGAATCTTCACCAGCATATCACACTCATACACACAGATGGGACACACATCGGAAGCAATGAGAGGTTCAGTGTCTTGCCCACAGACACTTCGGCATGTGACTGCTGGTGGAATCAAACTCTCAACTCTTGCATTGGAGGATGACTGCTCTAGACACTCAGCCACAGCAGCCCTACACACACACACACACACACACGCACGCACACACACATTTATATGTGATCCCCGACTTACGAACGAGTTCCGTTCCTACGGCCGTTCGTAACACAAAAATCGTCGTAAGTCGGAAAACACCCGAGCTGCCACTTATACACGTACATGTATGGTACAAAACAGTTACCAAGTTACCAAGCACTTCACCTATCCTAACACAGTACCCTACATAATTATCAAAACACACATACAGTACATTTGGAGACAAAATAAAAAGTTAATTTCTTACTTTGAGCTGGTCAAGCCTGTCTCCGTCTGTTAGCATGTTAGATCGTTGCACGACCGAGCTCTGCAGCTTCGTGCTGCTTCACGCAGTCCAAACTGTTTACAGGAAGGACTGTTAGCATGTTAACTCCATAAGTAATGAAGGGGAAAAGAGTGAATAACTTACTGGGAGCCATTTCTCCACGGTGTCCATCCAAATGGCTGTGCGCGTTAGCATGTTAGCCCCTCCTATAGCTGCGCGCGTTAGCATTTTAGCCCCTCCAAAAGGCCACAGCGGTTTCTCCGCGTTTTAGCATGTTAGCTTGGTGTCCATCCAACATCTGAGGCTTCCAGGCGGACATCGAGGCGAGCTCCGCCGCACGTCGGCTCTGTGTCCCCGGTGGGGCGTTAGCATCCACCTGTCAATCCTACAGCTAGGCTTGTTAGCATGTTATCTCGTTGCTCCTCTGGTTTAGCTCGCTGTCCGCTGCTTCACGTGGTCCACAGCGTCGTTTTCCTTCGTCCATCCGTCCCTTCACAAAACCGCCGTTCAGCTCCCAGCTCATGTATCCGAGCGTAGCAACCTCTGATCGGACACGGTCCGTCCGAAGCCGGCTCTCGAGGTCAGAGCTAACTGGCTAAACTGGCGGGCACTGCCAAAAACTGACTGCCAAAAACTGGCAGAAACTGACGGAAACTTCGGAAATCAGCTTAAAATAAAATAATAATAATAATAATAATACTTTATTTATAAAGCATTTAAAACAACCACAGCTGCAACAAAGTGCTGTGCACATGAAATCGAGAACATTTAAACACATGAAAAAGCATATATATATAATATATAT
>JBBPBX010013934.1:11486-25121 GCA_038048925.1 Garcialebias charrua | reverse complement strand
TTTTTTTATTTTTATTAATAAGATGCATTCGTAAAGTCTAATTGCCGTAAGTCGAGACCGCCGTAAGTCGGGGATAACCTGTACAGTATAAAGTAGTATGGTATGATATATATAGCATACATATATACATGTGTATATGTATGTATACCGATGGATGGATGGATGGATGGATGGATAGATAGATAGATAGATAGATAGATAGATAGATAGATAGATAGATAGATAGATAGATAGATAGATAGATAGATAGATAGATAGATAGACAGATAGACAGATAGACAGATAGACAGACAGATAGACAGATAGATAGACAGACAGATAGACAGATAGATAGACAGACAGACCGCCTGATCGACGGACGGACGGACTTTGGGGTTGCAACTTGTCCTTAGAAGGGATGGTGGGTCCTGAAACCAGACCAGTTTACAAACACTACTTCAAAGTATCCCATACAGCAAGGGTAGGGTAAAACTAAAGTACACAGAACGTGATTAAGATGTACAGTTATACTCCTATTATATAGTTAATCTGTAACTGATTACGTGAATCACATGCCTTGGCAACATCAGTGGGGTTGGACAGACTAATATGATATTTTTATGCAAATCCTGAAGTTAGCAAAATGAAGAGAATAATGATTCAAGGATTCGAGGATTCAACGTTATTTATTTGTCATTCACACCACATGTAGTATGTGGTGGAACGAAACTGTTTACACAGGTTCCTAGTTACATCCAACAAAAGCATTAAAGCTTCAGTATGTAGCTTTTTTTATGAACATATTTCTTCACTCTGTCACTACCTCCTGACAGACTGATGTTAGCCAGGTAATCTCTGAAAAAAAAAAAAAAAAAATATTGTCCCCTTGCTTCTCCAGGTGGTAAATAAGCATTTCTAAAAAGAAAAGGTGACCCACCATTTTCCAGCCAATAAAAACAGAGTTTGTAACCAGCCAATAAAAACGGAGCTTGAATTTGAATCAGCCAATAAAAACAGAGCTTGAATTTGAAATTTAACAGACCACAAGGGGGCAGAGCCATATATGGCTCTGAGGGGGAGGGATCAGAATGCTTTGCCTGTTGAAAATATTTCTAAGTGCTGCAGTTCTACAGAAACTGCATACTGAACCTTTAAAATGTGTGTAACAGAAAAAACTGTAATAAGATCTTAGATATAAACTAAGAAAAATGTTAACAAAAACACACTGTGTCACGGTTTCACTCAGAGAGCGTGTTAAACCCAGTGGCACAGATGGAAACGCAGGAGGCAAGATATAAAAATAATACTTTTAATAACAATAAACAAACAAAGCTGTCGTGGCAGCAAAAATACTTACGAGCTGTAGCGAGAAACATAAGGGATATACAAGACGACGCAGCAACAATGAATGAGACACAGACAGGGCTTATGTACTCACAGCCAAGACGAGACAAAATCACAAACACATGGGGACAATTAATGGAGACATCGAGCAGGACCGGGAAACTAAACTTGAATCTTGGAGTAAACTAGGAAGACAGAACTGGAGGTTAAACTAAGGGTAAACAAACATGGTTAGACTAAGGGTAGGTAAACATGGAGACTATACTAGGAAAACTAACTAATAAAACTAACAGACCAGGAACTGACTAACAGAAACACATCACAAGGAGAACAGACAAGACTGGGAAACTAAACCTGAAACATGAAGTAGACTAGGATGACAGAACTGGAGGTCAAACTCAGGGCAAACAAACATGGAGACTAAACTAGGAAAACTAACCAATGAAACTAATAGACCAGGACTGGAGGTCAAACTCAGGGTGAATAAACATTGAAACTAAACTAGGAATATTAACTAATAAAACTAACAGACCAGGAACTGACTAACAGAAATATATCACAAGGAGGACTGGGAAACTAGACCTGAAACATGAAATAAACTGGGTAAATAAACATAAAGACTGAACTAGGGAAACTGATCAGGAACTGAGACTAACAGTAAAACATCACAAGGGGAACAGACAAGACCAACAGGACGAGCCATCCTTATGGTGTGGTCACACCGAACAGCGTTTCAACCTCCAAAAAGCTCGTCACGCACGCAAGTGGACGCACTTGGTGTCGGGACCTACTTGGACCAGAAAGCCAGAACGCGAAACTGCTGCGGGGTGTGTGGGAGGAGCTTACCGGTATACAGAGTCCTGCGCACAGAGTCCTGCGCACTCCGCCAGGCGAGGAGCTTTTTATTTCCGTCTCTGTGGAGCAGACTTGACTGGTCGTGAAGGACTTGTCGCGAACACACAGCTACAATGAGTTTCTCTTCCATAGTACACGACCTCGCGGGTCTTTTCTGTGTCCCACAAACAATACGTCACATAGTGCGCGCGCCCCCTCGTTTCCGCGTCACATAGGGACTCTCCCCCTCTCTTCTCCTCCTCTCTTCTCCTCCCGACTCTCCCTGATTGGTTGACACACCAACCAATCAGGGAGAGTTGAGCGGCGTTTGAAAGTTTGAACCGCGAAATCTTCAGCATGTTGAATGCGCGGTTTGGAGGCTGAAGCCGGTTCACGTGCACGGAAAACGCTTTCCAGCACGCTCAACACGCACGCGACGTGACGCCCGACGCCAAGACGTGGCTGGAAGCGCGTTCCCCATTGACTTTACATGTAAACTGGACACTCCTGCTGCTGAAAAGCTGTTCGGTGTGATCACATCATTACACTAAGCACTAGTAGCATAAATGAGATAGTAATCATTAAGTAATTAGTGCTGGAAAAATGCTACTTACAGTAGCAGCTTCTATTAAGGACACTGTAGGACACTAGCACTTCAGGATAAGTACCGGTAGTTAATTTTAGCAAGAGAATTTCAAGCCAACCGGATTTATTTTTCTTTGCATCTTTTGAGGATGTTTTGCTTCTGATTTGAGGGACTTTCTCTGTTCTATAACTTGTGAACAATTATATCCATATTTTCTTAAAATTCATTTGTTTACTTATCAATGAGTAAAAAAAATAGCTGCAAGACTCATTCTTCAGTCTATTTTTAGTAGGAATAATCTCTTAAACCTGAAGCAATACATTCTCAAAGTTAATCATGTTTAAACAGCAGATGACTGTTTGCTTTATTTTTTACCTGTTTAATGTTGTTGACACAGTTTTTTGTTTATTCATTTTGAACAGGTAAAGATTTATGTAATTCCACATAAACTGTCTTTCTTTTGAAGATCCTTGCTAATGAGATAAAACATGTCAAGTTATGAAAGGGATAACACTGAATTTATTATTTTTAACACAGGAAATGGAAAAAGGAGGGAAGTGCTTTGGTGACAAATATGGGTCAGGACAAAAAGACACATTGATACACACTATTCAATAAGAGCTATATTTTTGAAGCAACACAACTGAACTTAATTGTTTGAAAATATCTTATCATTCTGCAATACTTTGAGTCATCGTCTCATAAACCTAATTTAGCTCATCATTCAGGCCCTCATCAACCCTGTTATGATATAAAGACTTAGCCAAAACATCGATGGCCTATATGGCAAGTTCTACAGACGTGTATTAAGAATAAAGTGGGCTTGATGTTCTCCACACACTCTTCTGTGAATCGTCACTTTACTCTGCTGGTAGAGTTTGTGTGCCTGAATGATCCTAGGAGTTATGCTTTTGGGGTAATTTATATGACATCACCCTTCAATCAATCCAGTAGGCTTGTCAGCAATTGAGCAGTCAGCTGTCTCAATATGTTGCAAATTGATATGCCCCCTTACCTGCAGGAACTACACCCTCTCTTCCACCAACAACATTGTTGGGATTTTGCATTATAAATGCTTTGTGGTCAGATGGAATTTGTGAAAAAATTGGAAAATAATATTTAAACGTTGTCAGTGGTGAACATGCAATTCAGACGTGCATTACCCTGAGAGTATAGAGGATGTAATACAGTGTATTACATTTCCAAAACCTAAACAAAATTAGGAAAAATGTAATAAATGGATAAATGCTGAACTCATGAGCAGCTGAATATAACAGTGATAAACGAGAACTACCAAATGTATGTCTGTATGAAGGTAATTGTAAGTAAATCTTCCATTTTTGTTCATAACTACAGTGTATGCTGGTGAAGATTCTCAGTCGTCCAGGACATGATAAAATCAAAAAAGGCGTTCAATACAGGATCAACTGGACTTTATTTGTTGCAGAAAACGTTTCGACTTCTGTCCAGAAGTCTTTTTCAATTCTGAATGAATGGAAGCTGTGAGATAAAACTTCCCATATAAAACTGTCCCGTTCTCACAGCTTCCATTCATTCAGAATTGAAAAAGACTTCTGGACAGAAGTCGAAACGTTTTCTGCAACAAATAAAGTCCAGTTGATCCTGTATTGAATGCCTTTTTTGATTTTGAACTACAGTGTATGCTTAATGGTAAAATTAAATGTTAATGCTTAAAGCTAGTTGTGCTTTGTTTTGTGTGTTTTGTATTGCAGTTTCTGGTTGAATGAGTTTAGTCTTTGTTTGCTATGATCAGTTAACACTGAACTGAATTTGCACAAAGTGTTTAAGGTGTTGTCTAATTTAAAATTTACACTCATTACATAATCAATTTTACTGTATTTTCTTACAATGCATCACTCTGCGGCATGAAAACATCTACTACAGTAACCATTTTAATATTAGCATTTTTTTTTGCCTTTCTTTATTGCCTTAATGTTGGTTGATAAGGCAAAAATGCCTCACCAAATGCTCCAGGTAACACCATAATCGGATCAGAGTCAGTGCGTGCGGCTGGGGAAAACTGTCTCGGACACTCGGACTCTAAACACAGGATCACCACAGGGCTGTGTACTTTCCCCTCTGCTCTTCTCCCTATACACCAACTGCTGCACCTCCAGTCATGACTCCGTACAACTAGTAACGTTTGCGGATGACACCACCCTCATCAGATTAATCTCAGATGGTGATGAGTCTGCCTACAGGAGGGAGGTGAATCGGCTGGTGACCTGGTGCAGCGACAACAACCTGGAGCTTAATGCCCAGAAGACGGTGGAGATGATTGTGGATTTCAGGAGAGTCACAGCCCCTCTGCCCCCCCTCACCCTCAACGATACCCCGTCATCACTGTGGACTCCTATCGGTTTCTGGGTGTGACCATCACCCGAGACCTCAAGTGGGAGCTGAACATCAGCTCCCTCATCAAGAAGGCTCAGCAGAGGATGTACTTCCTGCGGCAGCTGAGGAAAGCCAAGCTGCCGGCCAAGCTGATGGTTCAATTCTACACGGCCATCATTGAGTCCATCCTCTGCTCCTCCATCACAGTGTGGTATGCCGGGGCCACTGCCAGGGACAGACAGAGACTACAACGTGTTGTGCGCTCTGCAGAGAAGGTAATCGGCTGTAGACTCCTATCCATCCATGACCTGTACACCTCCAGGACCGTAGGACGAGCTGGTCGGATTACAACTGACCCTTCTCACCCTGCACATGGACTCTTTGAACCACTCCCTTCAGGTAGGAGGCTTCGGTCCATTCGGACCAGAACCTCCCGCCATAAAAACAGTTTATTTCCATCTGTCGTCAGTCTTCTGAACATTCATAATCATGTTACTGTTTAACTCTGCCTTATCATTTATCACTGGCCTAACACTGTACATCATCACTCCATTTATCTTCATTTAGCACCATTTCTCACTGCCATTTATTGTAAATAGTGTGTGGTATTGTGTTTATTGATTGGTGTGTACATATGTTTTTATTCTAATTTTCTTCTATTTTTTACTTCTTTTTATTGCACCTTTATGCCAAAGCAAGTTCCTAGTCAGTGAATCTTATTATTTGACAATGGCAATAATAAACTGATTCTGATTCTTCTGATAACCTTCACTACATCAGCCATTACATCTTGTTTGTTTGCCAGAGGTTAGCTCACTAATCTCCACATAGATGGAATAATCTTACTATGCATCATGTCATGTCGTGTCATGCCTGTGCTGGAGTTTTCCATGGTAGATGAGATGGTAGCTTACAACCATGATTGTGTGTGGGTACGGCTCTGAATTTTGTCTGTGCCTACATATCGAACAGCAGTTCAGAGTACTGAGCTACCCAGGACTTTGTCCTTAGAAGGGGTACTTGAAGCTGCTCCAGCTGGGGACTTCTTTTTTCTACTGAGTTGACGTCAATGCCCTTGTGGGTAGTGACAGTGTGACCCAAAGGGCTGTGGTTGGAAGGAATGACCTCTCTGGTGTAAAACCAACCGGTGTTCTCTTGTTGGACATCTGTGTTAGAGTTTTTCTAAGACCATGTTTGAACATAAGTGCATGTGTCATCAGGGCATTCTGGGCCACAGATCAATGGTAGACTGTTTTCTGTGGCCTTATGTTTTGGACACTCAGGCGAAGAGAGGGGCAACACTGTCAAATGATCATCATCTGGCAGTGAGTGAGATCAGATGGTGAGGTAGATGATGGACAGACCTAATAGACCCAAACATGTATTGAGTCATTGCTGGGAACACTTGGCAGAAGACCCTGTTTGCTGTATACATCCAACCATCCATTATCTTCCAGATGTTCTGAAGTTGGATTTTGGGGCAGCAGCTTGAGCACTGAGGCCCAGACATCTCTTTCTACAGCCACCTCTTCTAGCTCTCCTGGGAAGATTTCAAGACATTCCCAGGTTACCAGGGAGACATAAATGGGTATTCCCCAGGCCTCCTCTGAGTCTGACATGCCCAAAGCACCTCCCTGGGAGGCGCCCAGGTGAATTATTACCAGATGCCCGAACCACCTCAACTGGCTTCTCTTGATGTGGAGGAGGAGCAGTTTTACTCTGAGTCTGTCCCTCATAACTGAGTTTTTCATCCTATCTCTAAGAGAGACTCCAGTTACCCTACGGACAAAACTAATTTCAACTGCCTGTATCCGCAATCTCCTTCTTTTGGCCTTAGCCAGAGTTCATAGACATACAGTAGGTGAGGGTAGGAACTTAGATATTGATTGTTGATATGTGCTGCTGAATATCCATGTTGCTGATCTTGCGCTGCTTATGTATTCCACACTGATGTGTTCATTTGTACTCATCTGCTTTCACAGATTCCTGTTTGTGCTACTATTGTTCGGCGTATGGGTTTTATAATACTAGTTCTTAGCAAATTTTTAGTTTAGCGTATTTACTGGTTTATATCTCCGATCCTATTACTGTTTTTCTTTACAATTTATAATTTTGTTGTATGTAACCTGGACCCTGTGTACACAATTTTGTTCTACCACATGGACCACATGTGGTGAAAATGACAATAAAGAAACTTTGTCTTGGATTTATGTCCCTTTTCTTATACCCATTTAAAGCAGTGTCTAAACAATAAGAAAATACAGATTCAGTTGGATAAATGTAAAGATTTTCATACAGAAAAAATAATTTACAACTTGCAAGTCACTGAAAAAAGCCTTCCCAATGCGTCTATGGTGGATGCTCAAACCAGGGTGGAATTGTTGTTATCTGTATTATCTCTAATGGCCAGTTGGTGCCAGCCCATGAAATACCAACTATATTACATAAATACAAAGTACTCATTTTAGTTCCACTGTGATTCAGTGGTGATATAGCAAAGCCATGAAGGCAGGTGACATGTTCATTCATATTAAGTTCAGTGTGGTGTTGGTACAAGATGGCTTTTTTTAAAAGCTGAATGTCAGCGTCCTTGTTTACTATTTTTTCCCTTCTAAAAGTTGCTGTGATTAGTGAATCGAATCAGGCAGATGAAAGGAATGAAGAAAAGGACACAGTGACATTTCCATTTAGTTTCAACTGCACTCCAAGGATCTTTTCAGTGTGGTGATTATCATCTGTATTCATTCAGGGGAGATAACCGCAATCCCAGTGTTTGCCTGAGACTTGTTAGTTCAAATTGCTGAAAGTACAAACAGTGATGCAGAGGTGGAAGGGAGGCTTGGCGTGAAATCTGATGTTATTGGGTAGAGAAAGGGAAGAAATAAGAGTGTACAGGGTGAATTACAACATGTCAACTAAATTCAATTTCCTTTGTAACATTGCTTCACTTTGCACCTGGTGGAGGATTAGGAATGACAGAGCGGGAGAAGAAAATGTAATGAAGATCTGCCAGAACAGTGCCAGGAACTATTTGCATGACAATAATAATAATAGCTAAACAAATAACATGAAGAATAACCAAATTAGCAATACTCACACATATGAACCTAAACCCCTTTCTCCCTCACACACATGCACTAGCACATAAGCATGCAAAGCTTTAGGACGGTGTAGACACACCAACATACAAGTCACTAGGGAGCACAAGTCAGTCTATGTCTCTTAGGACAGACATCCAACATAAAACCTATTTACCAAAACTAACGTACAAGTTCATCCAAACAACACCATACCGGATCAGTTGAGAACAGGTTAACACCGACCGCCACCATCACTGTTGACTAACAGGGTGCCAGTGGAAATTGTACTATCACTGGTAGTTGAAGATCACAAGGATGGGAAAATGTACAAAGAGTACAGTGTTAATTTCTATAGATTTGCCATACTGGGGCATTTGATTCTGATATATTAAAAGTGCCAAGTCAATGCACATGTTTAAGAAATTGATAAAGTTTGGATTGCTAAAAAAATATGAAACTGTATAGTGTTCTCATATGAATTGTTGTTCTAGAAGGATTTCATTTTTTGTTTTATTGTATTAACTGAAGAATGTTATTGTTTGAATTTTATTTATGAGAAAAAAGGGGCAGATATTATAAGAATTATTTTCTTCTCTCTGCTACCTTTCATTTCATTGTATTGGTTTTCTTTTCTTTTTGTTGTTGTTGTAAATATAATTGTTGTAAATATAATTGTTGTAAATATATAATTAATTTGTTTTTTAGGTTATGAAATGAATAAAGAATTATTATTATTATTATTATTATTATTATTATTATTATTATTATTATTATTATTATTATTATTATTATTATTATTATTATATATGCTAAGACTGAACAGAGTCAAGGAGGAAAAACAGAAGAAGAAAAAATAATGTAAAAAAATAAAATAAAAATCCAAGTCTGGACACTGTTAGCACAAAAAGTGAAGGAGCAAAATGAGATGGCAAGGAGATGAAGACAAATATGGGGGAAATGGAGAGTGAAAGATGGTGACCAAGCAAAGCGAGAAAAAACGGTAGTGCAGTGAGACAGGCCAGTGAAGACAAAATGAAAAGACTCTGAATACAGAGTGACATCTCGCAGAGAGAGAAAAGAAGCATGAAAGTGTGTAATGATGACTGTCTGTGGCACTATGCAATCTCTCAGATACTGTCACAAGCAAGCACCGGCACATCCTCTGCCACACTTCTATCAGGAACTCTTATAAAAACTAATAGACTTTTGGTAAGGGGTGAAAGTTAAAAAGTTGTGTTCTTTACCTTTTGAGAAATACTAATGAAAAGTTGTTTTTCTCTCTTTGATATAGATATGCTGTACATTCCAACTAAGTTTGAACAAATATTTTAAACAGCAATGTGCCAAAGATAAATAGAAAACATTAGATTTTTTAAAATATAATAATAATCTTTATTTAACCAGGTTTGTCCCATTGAGATCAAAATATCTCTTTTACAAGAGAGACCTGGCCTAGACTGACAGCATACAGAGAGAGGAAAAAAAAACTCAGTTAAAACACATAGTCACAATAAACATAGACGTACAATAAAACAAATGCCTCAATTAAAACAATTGCACTTCTGCAACGTGAGTATAAAGGGATCTATCATGGTATTAAATATGTTCAGTGATGCAAGTGTTCCAAGTTTAAGCTTTGATTGCAAACTGTTCCATGAGGTTGGAGCAGAAAAGCTGAAGGCTTTCTTGCCCCTTTCTGTTCTGACACGATGAACACTAAAATTTAAAAAAGTCTTGAGACCAGAGGCTGTATGTTGTGTTGTTTAAAGTTAACAAATAATAATAATAATAATAATGTCCTTT
This sequence comes from Garcialebias charrua, assembly GCA_038048925.1. Classification (NCBI taxonomy): domain Eukaryota; kingdom Metazoa; phylum Chordata; class Actinopteri; order Cyprinodontiformes; family Rivulidae; genus Garcialebias; species Garcialebias charrua. The sequence goes on along the minus strand of JBBPBX010013934.1, from coordinate 15,140 downwards.
TTTGTCATCTGCGTATGTTTCCCATACACAGACGAAATTCGTCTCTGCATTTAACCCAACCACCATCAGGTGGTGCAGTGAGCAGCCATAGAAAGCGCCCGGGGAGCTGGAGAATTAGGTGTGCACTCATAGACACCCCAAGGTGTGTAGTGGCCGGGGCGCGAACCCGCGTCCTTCGGGTCCCAAGTCGGAAGCCCTGCCACTACACCATCTTGGCTCCTTAGATGACAGATAAAGTGCTGTCAACTTAAGAATAGCCTTGTAAATCAAAACATACCAATGGCCAAGCTGACGTATACAGTATGCAGAGATGTCCATACTGTTTTTTTTTACAAGTTAAAAAAAAGATGTCAAAGTAGCAAAACAAATAGATTATAAGGCAAATGTAGAAAACTAAAAACAGGAACATGTAGGTTGACTCGCATATACGTAAAGTCGACTTAGCCTTTATTTATTTTTTGATGAGTTGGTTGTGCCAACCATCTTAAAACTTCAGTAATCAGTCATGGATGTACATCAAGTGATTAATTTGGGTAAGCTTCATTTGAATATTTCAGGTGGTTTGTGGATATTTTTTGCTAACACTGTAGCCAAAAAATATTGTCCACTTTTCGTTTTTTAATGGTAAATAATAAACAAAAAGTGCACAACAACAACAACAATCACATTCAAGTTCTTTGGTAATTATTTTACCCAAAGAATTGGTTAACTTGGGTTGACTTTTAACAGTGTTTGAATCTCGTAAATGACTTTTTTACTGATTCAGTTTTGCAAATCACATTTTCAAAAGAGGGTCAATTGGACTTGTATTCAATTTCCAAAGTGTGTTTTTAGGGATGCACAATACTGTATTGGATTTTTGGCCGACATCCGATATGCCAATATGTTAAAACTTTTTTGGCTGCTAACTGATACCAATACTGATTTTTTTTCTTCCTAGACCTACTTAGAGAGACTACATAGCTTTATCTATTGTGGAATTAAAATACTAAATTATTCTGCATGGTCTTTGTCAGTATGGCCTGTTACCAAATGCAGATGCCAAAAAGGGGACTGAAAATGATGTAATACTTCAACTTGGATTATGTTTAACGTCAAATTTATTCATGACATTTACTCTCTCTAACACAATGACAACACTCGAACAGTGCAAATTTGTAAATTTTCACAAATCTAAACTCAACCTCTTCACAAGACACAAGTGAAAACTGCATAAGTAAAAGTGCATTAATATATATATAGTCGACAGTTCCTTAAATTAAATTTTAATTTAAAACATAAGCCTTTTTATATTGATGAGTTACAAAGTATTTTGATGGAATGACCGATGTCCGATGTTTAACTTTATCGCTAATATGACAAAAGTGGTATGGTATGGTAATATTGACCGATACGATACCATGCCGATAATATGTTTATGTTTATGTTTATTAAATTTGTTCATTTTTTTTACAAAAGAAACAATACAAAACAATCCCATAAATGATAATGTACAAAATATAAAAAAAATGAAAGGTAGCAGAAAGAAGAATAAATCTTATTATATCTGCCCCTTTTTTCCAACAATCAGATTAAACAATAATAATCTTCAACCAACAGTACAAAATGACTAACTCTTTCTAATTTTCTAACTAATACAATACACATTACGCTATTTCATATATATTTTTTAACACATTCGTTTTGATCATTTTCTTAAATGTAAACATTGACTTGGCATTTTTAACTACATTCTCCAAGCCATTCCATAATCTAATTCCCTGGATTGAGGTAGAACGTCCCTTCAAACTAGTTCTGAATTGTGGTTTTACAAACATCTCTGTCCCCTTAATATATCATGATATCAGATTATATCATGCATCCCTAGTGTTTTTTGTAGCTTTGTTTTACCCCTCTTTACAATAATAACATTGGCTAAAACTGTATTATTCACCACTGTCTAAAGTGTCTCACAATCTGCAAGGGAGTGTGTGAGACACCAGTGTCTCTGCCACCTGTGGTTATGGAAGAATTCAACAGCAGCAAGAAGACACCTGTTGTCAAAATTGCACACTATCAAGTAATTACAGCTTTACTTGACTTCAGGCTTTCTATATCATTTGTTTTCAGACAAAGGCATCCAAAACACGGAGACAAGGCACAGAACATGATTAGACAACTTACAATTTAGCATCGGCAATTAACGCATAAGCAGCATCATTTCTTCTTTACACCAGTCATCTTGTTGTGGTGTGTGCAGATTGGAGCGCCTCTGTAATTAGCAATCAGATTCCCTGTCTCTTCCTGCTGGCTGCCATAGTCCCAAACCCCCCTATATAAACAACAGCCCGACAGGCATGCACAGTACGTGTGTATGTATCTGAGTGTGTGTTTGCATTTGCTTTTGTGTTTCTGATCAGAAATGATTCAATATTTGCCAATTAGACCCAGCACAGATAGTGAAGGAAACAAGAACTAGAGAAAGAAGAGAGGGAGAAGTTGAGAGGGAGGCAGAGATTCTTAATGGGGCATTTAATGAAAGTTAATGGTTGGCTCGGTGTTCACCGGAGAATTGGCGAGAGGGAGTCTGAGTGCAGAGTAAAGATCAGACATTGTGCATTCATGGCCTTTTCTTATTATCCAACCTCTCTTAATGATGGGTATAAATAATGTATATCGGCGCATCAGTAGATATGGGCAAAGACTGCAAAACAATCACTTCACTTGGGAGCCAATTACAGCCAGGAATAAAATACAGGTTTGGGTTGACAAGGTGCTCACACAAAAGGATACGAGTACCGTAGTCGAACCCTAGTGTTAGATTTAAACACTTTGTCTGATAAAAGGGATATTTTCCATTGTGAAATGTGACAAAACCTAATTATTTTTCCATAGAAACCAAAAATACAATATTTAAGAAAAGAAATACTCTGAAAGTTAAAGGTCATAGGTTTACATCAATGAATATGACAATAGATTAAGGTAAACTTAAAATAATTGTACATGATTATCCCACTACACTTTTTGGCCTGTGACAGAATAGGTAAACATACGTTAGTGTAAAGCAATTCAAGAGGGTGCTTAGTACTGCTAAATTCTGCATCATCCAGATGCTCTTCACCTTCTCCACACTTTGTACTTCAGCAGCATGTTTGCATGACAATATTCCTCCTTATATTCATGCTTCACCACACCATGGGTCTATATATCTTGGACTGCATCACGATGCAGCAACACACTAGAAAATCACACCAAGCTAGCACAAAACTGCCCATAGCACAATTTTGTAAGGATCTTTCAAAGTAAATTTACAGTTATTGCCTTGGCATTTCCAGTTGCTGGTTCAATTTCTTAATGATCAAATCCCACTGTGCAAGCGGGTCACAGAACAAAAAAATTATCTGCCACCATGCTCCTCTCTGCTCCACCCAGAACTCTGACATGTTACCATCATTATGGTAAAGTTAAACAGAGCTGCTCTGATATTATAGGACGACTGAGGCCAGTAGCAATTGTTATCACCTACTGACAGAAGGTTACTTACTGAGCAAAACCTTATTCTCACGGCTTTGTATATACAATAGTCCCTCGTTTATGACGGGGGATCTGGACCCTGAAGTCCTGCGATAAGTGAAACACTGTGAAGTAGGAATATTATTACAAGTACTAAGTAGT
>JBBPBX010013933.1:10321-51647 GCA_038048925.1 Garcialebias charrua | reverse complement strand
GGTCCCAGCAACATCCGAGGCCGTTCCTCCGCCTGAGACGTCCAGAGTTCACAGAGCGTTTCCAGCTCATGTATCAGAGCGAGGCAACCTCTGATCGGATACACGGTCCGTCCAAAGCCGGCTGTTGAGGCCGGAGCTAACCGAAAACTGCCAAAAACTGTGTAAATCGGCTTCTAAATAATACTTTATTTATAAAGCCATTTAAAACAACCACAGCTGCTGAACAAAGTTCTGTACACATAAAAACAAGAATTTTTAAACACATAAAATAAGATTTTTCAAAAAATATATATATATTTTTTTATGAGATGCGTGACGTAAACCCGAAACGTCGTAAGTCGAGGACTACCTGTACTTGGGAATCTTGGTCGTCTGAAACGGGTCAAATTGTTTGGTTTGTTCTCTGCAGGAGACTGAGTATAAAGGGGAGTACTGGGCTGAGCATCCGACCATAAAGCTCTTCTGGGAGGTGTGTACTGGGCTGAGCATCCGACCATAAAGCTCTTCTGGGAGGTGTTCCATGGCCTCCCGTTGGAGAAGAAAAAGCAGTTTCTCTGTAAGTGTAGATGAACGACGAACAGGACAAGGGTTCGAACAGTTGGACTGATTTTAGTGGTTTCTGTCCGCAGTGTTCCTCACAGGAAGCGACCGCATACCGATCCTGGGCATGAAGTGTCTGAAGCTGGTGATCCAGCCCACAAGTGGAGGGGAGCAGTACCTCCCCGTCGCCCACACATGCTTCAATCTGCTCGACCTTCCCAAGTACACGAGCGTAGAGACGCTCCGCGAGAAACTTTTACAGGCGATAGATCACAATCAAGGCTTCAACCTGGCCTGACGGAGGACCTCGTGGCCACATTTCCAAATGTTCCTAAAAACTGAACACTGGGTGGGGAGAGGAGTTTATAGTACTCTTGAAATTAAGATAAATGTTAATTTATTCTTTTTTTCTATTCCAAGTATGACTAAGCAAAGCGAGAGAGCACCGACCGATTGCTTGCGAGACACAACACTACCCTTTGACGATTAAAATCAAACTTCCTGTTCGGATGGTTTTCTGTAAGGACGTTACTTGAGCAGCTTCTCAACCAGCTGCCGTCAGTTACTGTGAGTTACGCTCAAACACCAACACGTATCTAAATCTTTAAATGTGAACAGGTTCTGGCGTTTCGGTTGAGACACGCTGGGAAACATTGGTCCTCAGGGCCGTAAGCCTTAAAACGATCAAATAAAATAAAGTTCAGCCTCTGAGGAATGGTTTGTTTGAGAGGGGTTGGTCTTTCAGAGAAGTTATGAAGGTCCAAAAAGACAGTGTCCTTGACGATGGTCAGAAACCACCAAGAGTCTTCCATCTGGTTTCTTTTTGTCCGTGGTCAAGTGCACAGACCCAACAGGTTCAGGAGGGGACCCAGGGATGCTGTCCAGGTCTTCCTGAGGTGTACTTAGGCCAAATAGGATTTTCAAGAGGTCTCCTGGTGGGACACGTCTGGGAAACCTCCACAAGAGACGTCCTATCAGAGGTCTAGTCTAAACCACCTCGGCTGACTCCGGTGAGTGAGGCGGCTCTGCTCCGAGACTGACCACCCATCCGGGATCTGATTCTTTTGGAAACTATCCAGACCTCATGACCAGAAGAACCAATCATTCTGTTCCCTTTGCCCCCCCAATCATCCAGCCATCTTCTGAGGTTCCACTCAACATTTACCTCCAACAGAACACAGGAGGACGTGATCCAGACCAAGAGATTCAACCATTGGAACAGTCTAGCAAAAAGTGCTCCCTATGGTCTGGAGACCTGGTCCATAAAGGAGTTCCTGAACAAAGCAAGACTTCATCGAGAAGCAGAGTTCAGAACCAGGACACCATTGATCCCCTCAGCTCTGACAGCAGGGAGTGAGCCGTCCTGCCCCGGAGGTGGAGAGACCCGACCCAGTCGTCGGCACCGCCCGGTGGGCCAGCAGGACCAGATTCAGGTCTACTCTGAGGCAGATCAGGCTGGAAGTCCACATCAAGCAGAACCTGCATGCAAGCCTCCACGTTTCATCCAGGAACTGAACCAAGGTCTGGCTAGACTACATTAACACATCCAGGAAGTTAAGACGGGTTCAGGTGCGACGATTCAGAATTCACTTGTTTTCCTGATTGATTTCTTCTGTACGATGAAATAAAACTTATTCTGCATACTTTGTGCCGTTTTAAACATTTATTTATCAAACTGTTTGGCTCATCCAGAATATTGTGCCATAAATTTGTGTTACTATAATTTATGGCACAATATTCTGGGTCGCACATCATTACAGCTGTGTTCAGCTGCAATGATGTGCATAATCATGATTTAATAAACAATGCGACCCCCCACCCCCGATACAGACCACCATCCGGATGGCTCAGTTTAATTCACATTTAATGACTGTACATGTTAAACGACTCTTCAAGGAGAACGTCTTCAGTGGGGCAGCTCGTGGTGGACCAGCTTGTAGTGGGACCCACAGGAAGGACAGCGCTGAGCGTCTCCCTCGTGAAGCCAGAACCACACGATCGCAGTGTTGTCTTCCTCACCTGCAGTGGAGGTTCTGATTAGTGATTTTTCAGTTAAAAAAGGAGACGAGGTGTCAGAACCAGCCCGGAGAGCAGAACCTACACAGACAGCCAACCATCCGCTTGTCCCCGATGCTCGGCACGATGTGAGGCTCCTCCTTTGTACCGGCGTAGTGTTTGGGCTTCTGGATGCTGTAGGGATCCTGGAAGGTTGACGAGAATTAAATTAGAAAATACTCAGTTTAAAGGGATAGTTCGGACATTCTGAAGCAGAGTTCTGAGTCAACAGCTGATCCAAACTACTCTAAAGCCATCTCATAAACTCTTACACTACCGTTGGATTCACAACTAATTCTATGGTTATTTACAAACACACAGCAGCAGCAGCTAGCTGTAGCAGCGACTGACGCAGCCTGGGAAATTTTCCAGCAGGAGTTTTATGAAAAGTTAAACCAACGTCAGTGGAAATGTTTTTAAAAATTGATATGAAGATGTTAAGACTCCACCTTGGGCGAGCTGTCATTAGCTCGTCAACCTTGAACCTGGAAGTGCTACAGCTAGCTGCTATCCAAGCATGTGATGTGAAACTGACAGGTTTAAGAACAGTTTTACCATGAAATGCTGTCGATCTTAGTCTGGAGCTGCTTTTGTGACCCGTCCACACAGGGGAGTACGGAAAAACGCTCTACGTTTCGGTTGTATGTCCACATGGAAACTAACGGTAACTTCTCAAACCAGGTTCGACCTAAACACAAATACTGTAGTGGATAAAGACGATGGATGGAGCTCACAAATCAGAATAAAATAACCTTTGACCCCATGCGTGACGGATTACATCCTTGTGTTCGTGTTGCTAGTCGCCCAACTCAAGTGTATTACTAGTTGATGTTTCTCTTAGTTAGTTCTAGATGTTATTACTGTTTTTCTCTTTCATTGTTGTTGGATGTAACTGGGACCTCGTGTACATAATCTCGTTTTCATCTCATGTACCACATGCGGTGCAAATGACAATAAAGACTCTCTGACTCTCTCTGACTCTGAACTCCAGCAAAACCTTCATATCCTAAATTAACAGACGACGCTGATGAATAACAACGGCCTTTAAGGAGCAAAATCCCACCCCAAGATTACCGTAAATAAAACATTTCAAGAATAATACGTTTTTCAATCGCTTTACTGAACCGTCAACAAAACTAAAGCAAATGTGGCAGAAAATAAAAACGGATAAACTGACAAGTTTTAAAACCTTTCGTAAATAAAAGTTTTACTTAATATTTGAACAATGTGGGAAAAACCCGCCCCTCTAGACTAGGGGGTTGACTAGACGAGTCGATTCTAGGACATGGTGAGTTTTTAAATTTCACGTCGACTAGTCGCAGTCGGCGATTGTGTCACGTGATCAGCGCCGGGCCGCTGGCTACAAAACGGATTCTTCCAAGCAGATGGAAAGAGAGGAGCAGGCCAAACGGGTAGAAATGCATCAACAGTGTGGAAGTATTTCACTAAAGATGATTTTCCTAGTTTTATTGTATCCACGGTGGAGAAGTGGGCGCGGCAGAGAGTTTAGAGCAGTGGTCCCCAAACTTTTTCCTGTGAGGGCCACATAACTTTTCCCTTCGCTGGTGGGGGGCCGGAGTCAGTTTTTAACAGGAAAAAGTGTGACGATTGCAGGAGTGCCTAAATCAGGGGTGCCCAACCTTTTTTGAACCAAGAGTTACTTTTGAAGTCGGCAGTTTGCCGAGAGCTACTCGTCCAGTCTCAGTATCAAAAAACAAAATTTTTCATCTCCCTACTCCTCACTTCTTTAAAGTAAATAAAACAGAACGTAATGTGTTGCTAGTTTTATTTAATTAAAGTATTTTATCAAAGTAAAATGACGCAATATTTGAAAAGCACACCATATTTTTTAAAGAAACGAATAAACAATGAACTGAACAATATAAAACTCCCTCATTTACACTAACTATTTACAAAAAGTGACTTACAAAGGTGCAGATTTACAAATCTCCAACAACTATTTCAAACCTCAATAAAACCTAAATATCAAAACTAGGCAGCTGCTCTGTGCAGCAGGATGGTGTCATCTGGTGCAAGCTGTATAAAATAAATGTGTCTCTACCTTAGTGGCACTTCTGACACTGAGAGACATCTTCGGATGTAAGGATACTTTTCTTCTGAGAGCAGACTCCAGAACTCTCCATCCACGCCAGGTGATACTCGAATTACAGATGAGGCAAATAGACTTTGAATTAGAATAAACAAAAAAATACTCCTCCTCCCACTCTGTGTGAAAATAATATTTATGTGAAAGGGAGACAATTCAACTTACTCCTTCATCTTTAAAAACTGTGTTAGGATATGCTAAGTACTTGGTGACCGTACAGTACTGTACATGTATTCATTTGTAAAAAAAAAAAAAAAATTTTTTTTTTTTTTACTATTGTTCTGGGGGCCGGACCAAATGTGGGGGCGGGCCGGATGCGGCCCGCGGGCCGTAGTTTGGGGACCACTGGTTTAGAGCATTGTTATGAACATTGCAAGAGTGTGGGGAGCTTTATAAAGCCTTAATATATTTATAAATAAGAAAACGTCCCTACTTCACAGATTTTCACCTATCGCAGGGGTGTGTGGAACGTAACCCCTGCGATAATCGAGGGACTACTCTAACAAGACGCGTAAAGAAGTTCTGCTTCATGTAAAAGGTTCCGTGTCTGCTCAGACGTTCACTCTAGTCTCTTTCCCCTCGGGTTCACAGGTCGGAGCGTCTGCTCCACGTCTTGTTTCCTGCGGCGGCACCTGCAGAATCGGTAAAGTTACTGCAGCGTTTTGGGTCGTTTTCTGAGTTTCCATGTGGATGCAAACAGTTTCTGTGCAGCTGTGGTCCTGGCCGTGTTCAACATCTATAGCAGGTTAGATATTAACTCAGAAGCCCACTTCAGCTGAACCCTATGTCTGGACTGCAGCTCACCTTTCCCTGTTTGAGGGCCTGCAGGGTGCGTCGCTCCAGTCCCGTGGCCTGTTCTTCGTCTGTTGGGATCCCTGAGAACACAGAACAGGTGTTTTACACCTGCTTCACTTTTACTCTGCACAAAAAGCTGCATGTTGGCAGTGAAGGCCAATAAAAGCGGACTCTGTCACATGACACCCTCCCTACAAGGTTACTGGCACCAGCCCAGACCAAGTGGAGGTGGTTCGAAGGTCCAAATGACCTTCATTTCTGTCAACCTCAGCCCTGTTTACTTGGCTTAGTGAGTTTTAACACACAAAACACGTCATGATAATATTTAAACACCTACTAAACACCAGCTGTTTAAATTAAACAGTGTCTGGATATTGTTTAAATCAGCTGCTGAGCTGCGCAATAAACTAAAAACGACCTTTATGCTAGTAGCAGATTAGCGCTTGTCTTATTTACTTTGATTCATGCCGATACAGCTTTTTGATTTCTCCTTGGTTTGACCTTTCACCTCTGTTATAAACACACCCTTCATACCTCCTGCTGAAGATATGGCGCGGTGTAAAGGTCTGACCGCCACATTTCCTCTCCGCTGCAGGGTTTGTAGCGTCCAGGCTCGGAGAAGCAGCCGTGCGGCCATGACTCTTCTGTGTCGTTTTCAACGACGCGAGCTGCTGCACGCGCTGAAATGAACTGAAAGCTGCCGCCTGAGTGACAGACCAGCCGACCAATCAGAGCGACACTTCTGGTCACGACGGCCAATAGGGTTTAAGGAAGGGCGGGACAACAGGATGTAGACCACCGGCTGTTTATCTAAAAAAAAAAAAAAAAGAATCATTTACATCAGGGGTGTCAAACCCACTTACAAAAGGGGGCCAAAATTAAAACCTTTTTCAAACTAAGGGCCGGTTTCATTCAGACTCTACATTAATTGAAGTTAGATACCCGACATCTTTTCTTGGTTGCAGGTTCCTCAACAAGAGTTTGATTGGTCTCATTTGACGTTCTCTGTTGCACTTTTGACATCAACAAAGATTACTGAAAAAAACTAAAGTAATTAAAGAATTTTATATTTAAAACAACATCTTGGGGGCCAGATAAGATGTCAACGAGGGCCACATTTGGCCCCCGGGCCTTGAGTTTGACACATATGATCTACATCTACCTTATAATCTGTCTGTTTTGCTACTTTGATATCTTTGTTTTAATTTGTTTAAAAAAAAATCTGCATTTCTCTCTCATGTTTGTTGATTGTTTAAGGAAATTCTACTGTTGCTGTTGTCATCATTCTTTAGTTTGTAGACAGCTCTCTCTTGTAAATGAGTCCTCGAAGCTCAATGAGATTAACCTGACTAAATAAAGGTTGACATTTTTTTATATTTAAATTGAGTTAACATCATAGTGGTTACTTCCTGCTCCACTCCTGCTTTGCCTGCTCATAAATCTGTCTGTTAGCAAAATATCTAATGAGCCACTGGACAGAATGCATGGACTGCTCAGGAAGACTTGATCAGATAAAAAAAAAAACTTTATTTAAGCAAATGGCAAGTATACAGCAAACAAATGAAGTCTACAGAAGAACACAACATACATGAACAAATTTGCAAAGATTTACAGATAGATTGTCCTGATGGACTTTTTGTTGGTAGTCAGTTATTAATTTATACAGTACTGTACATATAATTCAAACATATAATTTCACATGCTTAATAAAATAAAGATGGCGTTTTGTTAATAAATGATTATGAATGTAAAATTTGGCCAAAAGAATTAGCAAGTTTATTACCAAAAAAATAAATAAAAATAAAGCATCCTTTCTGGGGAATCTAGAAAAACAAACATTTTCCCAACATAAGGGAAAATCCCTTAAAATATGGTTAATAATAAACCTGCTAAACTTCGTCCAAAACCTGAGTTTGAAAGGGCAGTGCCAAAAAAGATGTCACCGTTTCTGGAAGGTCGCCACAAAAACTGCAATTAATATTTATGTTGCTTTTAAATGTTACCATATGTTTAGCAGGGTAAGTTTCATGAATAATCTTAAATAACACTTCCTTCACCTTATTTACAATTAAATATCTATGGGGGGGTCATCCAGACTGTCTTCCAGGAAGACTTCAGATGTTCATCTGCAGCTGATCAATCCAAATCAAGAAGGCCTCCACAGCTAAAAACACTGCTGGCTTCAGCTCCTTTCTGCTGTTATAATTTTTTTTCAGCTTCTTTCCACTAAATTTAGCCTTTTTTCCCCTGCAATTATTTTTAAGATTTTGGCCTTTTGTGCCACTTTTTATTTTCCTGCAATTATTTTTAAGATTTTGGCCTTTTGTGCCACTTTTTATTAAATTCCAACATTTTCTGCTTTCAGCAGTTTTCTGCAAATTTGTTTATTTTCAGTTTTTTTCCTGTGGCTAAATTAAACTTGTTTCAGCTGATTTCAGCCTTGTTTCTGTGTACCTGTACTAATTTTGGCCTTTTGTGCATCAATATCAAATTCAACTTTTTATGCTCCATTCAGCTTATATGCTCAGTTCAGCTTCATTCAGCTACATTTCTGTAACCGTAATTTAAACTTTTTTGTGCTCTTTTGTGCTAATTTCAGCCTTTTCAGCTACATTGTTGCTAATTTGAGAGTTTTGCCCCTTTCAGCTGCTTCATTTCTGCTCTTTTTATCTTATTCCGCACATTTCTGCTGCATTCGGCTTTTATCTTCCTGCTTTGAGCAAATGTCAGCAGTCCAAGTTCAACTCTCAGTAATAGTTTAGTGACGAAACCTTTTCAGCTTCTGCAGATTTCAGCCGACATTCAGCAAAGTGTTCACATTGTTTCCACAGGAAATGATGGTTCTCTAGCTGGTTCTGTTGTTTTGACTGAAATGACCTAAAATAATCTTTTAGCTGAAGAGTTGTTTGTACTGTAGTTTGGTGAGGCTGAGTGCTTTTTAATCACAGTTAGTCAGTATTCATGTCTAATTTAGGATCTTTATTAATGTCACAGCAACAGACAACAACCTCATTTTAACATTCAGCTCAAAACATTTAACACAAAATTTATCTAACTTCACTCTCCATCGTTGAATCTGATAAACAGCAATCACAGAAAACATCAAACAACAGAATTATTGTTTTTTTTACGCCTACATCAGACACATTACTGATTATCAGCCCACTACTGTAGTTTTAAACTTAGACATGTAGCTATAACGAACAAACACAAAAACTCAAACGGCCACAGCACAACAAGAACCATTCAAAGGAGTTTAATCTGTCATGATTTCATAATTCATAGTTCCTGAACTTCTGCAGCAGATGGGATGGAGAGTCTGCAGCCCAGCGGAAACGTCGATGGAAGTAATCACCTGCGAAAAGAAGATAAAAAAAAAATCTGAGAATATTAACAACACAAAAAAGTCCAATGATGTAATAACTCTGAAAAATAATGTCATTTTAAAATAAAAACGACTCGTTAGTTTGATCCAAAATACGTTGTAGGTGGAACTATTGTTTAGACGTTGTTGCAGCTTGGACTTGTTTTTTGTGTCACACATATGGAGTTTCCATGGCAACAACAGGTGCATCTAAAAATTAGCATATCGTTAAAACTATGTTTTTGTTTTCTGTCACTTCAGGAAGTGAAACTCATACATGGATCTGTGTAATGAAGCCATGTGGGCGGCTGTGGCGCAGTGGTAGGGCAGCCGACTTGGGACCAGAAAGTCGCAGGTTCAACTCCCTGTCAAGCACACATGTCGTTGTGTCCTTGAGCAAGACACCCACTCCCTAACTGCTCCCTGGGCGCCTACATAGCTGCCCACTGCTCCACCTGGGTGTATCTCAGGTGTGAAGGGTTAAATGTAGAGAATTAATTTCAACACTGTGTGGGAACAACGATGGCAGCACTTTCACTCTGTTTCTCCTTCCTGTCTTCCTGTTTAAAGGGAGTTTTTCCTTCCCACTGTCTCCAACGTGCTGCGCAGGATGGATGCTGTGACAAAGTGAAGATTTAAACGATCTGCAGCTGCCTCAGTTATATATACCTTTTACTAATTGCAAAATTAGTAAAAATAATTTTTGTATGTTTAAAACAGGTCCCTCTTGTAAATGAGTCCTCGTGACACAATGACACTAACCTGTGTGAATAAAGGTTGAATGGTTGAAAATTGTCATTTCATAATGTTTATGGAGGTTTTCGTGTCGGGAGATGACTTTTGTTGTGAACTGCTGCCGTATAAGTAAACTGAAGTGAAAGTGTTTTCGCTCCTGTTCGTGTAGTTTTGTCGTCTTTCTCGTGTGTTGCTCTTCTTGTACCTGTTGATTCTTTAAAGAGGAGCTCACCCCACCGTCAGAATATAGCTCCGCCCCATACCAGATTCAAAAACTGCCTCAAAATGGGTGTGTCGAGAGACAAGGAGGGGAGGAGTTGGGGGTTATGCTGCGTTCACGCCCCCTCCAGCAACAATCTAAATATGTAGATGTATTTATCTATTCTCACCAGATCTATCCAAAACAAAAGGCTTAAAAAAAAGGAAATAATACCATAAGGTTTTCCGTGACCGAGGATCGAACCTGGGTCTTTCGGATCCCAAACCTGCACCTCCACCACTGTCCCAACTTGGCATTCAGGCATCACTCGTCCATCGCACAATAAGAAAACAAATACAACCAAATAGTTTTGATGAAGTGAAAAGTATTCTTAAAATGAATAAGTCAAAATACACAAATAACTAGTACCATTCCAAAAACTATAATATGCGTTGTTGCAGTACTATTCCGGAGTGCAATGTACCACTCCCATATACCATACCATACCATTTTATTTATAAAGCACTTTAAACAGGAACAAGTCCACACCAAAGTGCTGGACAAACAAACACGCAACAGGCAACACAGACAATGAAGTACAACACGAAAAACATAAAAACATTGCAGATCATAAATCAAACGATCCAATACAAATCAGCTGGCATTGAAAGCGATGGAGTAGTAGTGAGTTTTTAACCGGGATTTGAAAACCGAGAGGGAGGGGGCCTGTTTGATGAGCAGCGGTAACTCGTTCCAGAGTCTTGGGCCTGCTACAGAGAACGCCCTGTCACCCCTGCGCTTAAGGCGAGTTTCTGGAACTATTAAGAGTACCTGATCCTCTGACCTCAAAGCACGTGGAGGGACATATGGGTGTATCAGATCCGAGAGATAGGCGGGGGCGAGACTGTTCAGCGATTTGTAGACATACATGAGAATTTTGAATTGGATTCGAAGATGAACCGGTAGCCAGTGAAGGGAGGCCAAGACTGGTGTAATGTGCTCTCTTCTGCGTGTGCTGGTTAAAAATCGAGCAGCTGCGTTCTGAACCAGCTGCAATCGTGCAATGGTGGCTTGACTGACGCCAAACAGAAGTGAATTGCAGTAATCAAGCCTAGATGTAATGAATGCGTGAATCACTGTCTCCAGGTGCTTTTTGGATAATATAAGGTATGAACTACAGCGCGGACCTTCCATCTCTGCAGGGGATTGGCTCTGCTTGAACCACTTTCGTGACGTCATGCCTGGTACCCACTGCCCCGTTGTCGAGCGGCTGAAGCGGCCGGTTTACATTCAAAGTCTATGAGGAGACGCGTGGAGTCACGGCGAACCGGGAAGCGGCGCGATTCAAGTGATCGAAGCGGCGCGGCGGTAGCCTGCACACGCACGCGCGCGTCGAACTGCCAACGCCATAAAATTCGATCTCTGGCTGCTCGACGCGTCCAGAAAACAGTCGGGAGAGCCTCTGCTATCTGATTACACAACCACAACGGGACTTTTTTTGGACTTTTTAAACTTACCGGATTGAGCCTCCATGAATTGGAACCAAACTCCGGTAAGAAATGTGGCATTTTTACAGTTGCTGCTGACAGGCTGCTGTTCTCTCCAGTGTAGATCACCCCAAACATAAAAAAAAAGTTTTAATCTCATCGAAGACCGTCGGAGGTGCAGTTAACACAACAACTGAACCCGGAAAACGAGCTACACCCCCTCCCTCTGCCACCCCCTAGTGTACGTCATCAGACGGTCTTCAGTGGCTTGGTGGGACCCTGACGAGCGGCCAAAAGGGGACGGCAGGTGCGTTTCGAGTTGTGCAGTGGGGACCAGGCATCAGAGTGAACAGTCCTAGACCAATAAGAAAATTAAGGTGCAATTCCTCTGTTCAACCCATAGGATTACCGTAAACACGTTTTTAGACCAAATATTGCCGATTTAAACTAATACGCACAAATATTTGAAGATTAACACAGACAAAGTGCTATACAACATTTTAGACACATTCTAGGGCAGGGGTCACCAACCTTTTCGAAACTGAGAGCTACTTCGTGGGTACGGAGTCATACAAAGGGCACCAGTTTGATAAACGTTTCGGAAATAACAAAGCGCAAATTGAAAAAAATGTATAATAAACATATTTTTAAGAACACATTTTTAACATAGACATTTTAAAATATATATAAATACAAAAAAAAAGAATAACAACTGAATAAAATGAAAATGTAAATGCAGCTTAGTAGTGAGTTGTGCTATATTTAGAACAGGTCCGGGGGCACCTCAAATGGTCCTTGGGGGCACCCGGGTGCCCGCGGGCACCACGTTGGTGACCCCTGTTCTAGGGATTTATCAGCTAAAAAGGTTAATTTTGAGTTTAGTCCCTCTTTAAGAACATTTTGAAATGGACCCACTTGAAGACGGCTCAGCTTCGTACGCAGACATCGACGCCTCCTTGTCGCTGTGGCGCTCCTCTGCTTGCGAAGCGACCGCAGCTTCTGGTTTGGAGTCCTCCAGCATCGGTTCCTTCTTGGTTCTCGCAGCCCAGTGCATCGACTGCGAACAGAGGAGCAGCCTGCAGTACAACGACCGGACGGAGCTCGGGAAAGCCGAGAGTAAAGGCGCTACTTACGGTTTTTACGGAATCATTCAGGGCCCGCCAGTCGTGAAACGGAATAGCGACGCCGCTTCTTCTCCAGGCGTCGTAGTTTTTTCTCTTGCCTTCGTCACATAAAACCTCTTTGGCTTCCTGCAGCTTCTGGAAATCTGCCACTGAACAAACAGAACGTTGTGGTTTTGTTATGAGGCGTAACGCTCGAAAAATATTAGGAGGAATTAAAAACCTCGTCTTCGCGCGCGAGACGATCTTCATTAACGTGTTCTGCTTTGAACTCAAGACGTCAGAAAGACCCGAGAATGAAGAAAAACGAAAAGCTTCCTCCTTCGGGCCAAAAGGGGGTTTGAAGAAATGTGTTTGTCTCGTAGCAGACGGTCCAGATGTTTCACCTACCGGCTCTGGGGTCGTCCAGATGTTTGTCTGGGTGGCACGCCAACGCCCGGACCTTGTACTCATTGAGAATCTGCTCAGTCTTGAGGAAAAACAAACAAACACAAATAATAGATTACGGTAGATATTTTACTAAATGTGTTTTTATCAATTTAACTGCTTTTCATTTTGTACTCATTCATATAAAAAATATATCAAAATAGTTCAGCTCACTTGGGAAAAGGGTGCTGTTTTAGCTACTTAAGTCTTAGCACGTTGCTATTATTAGCTACCATTTAGTTATTTATAGCTAGCATGTTAGCCTATTGCTACTTCTTGTATTTAGCTTGCCTTTTGCTACTTTTGCTTTTAGCAAGCCTTTTCATAATTTTAACTTTTGTATAGCTTTTTGATACTTTTAGCTATAATTTTACTTCTTTTGCTTTTAGCTGGCCTTTAGCCTTTTTTTTAGCAGCTTTTTTATATTTGGTTTACCTTTTTTGATGATTTTTTGTTAGCATTTTACTAGTTTTCGAAAAATAACTACCGGTAGCTTATTTCCACTTTTAGATTCTAGCTAGCAATTTGCTACTTCAGCTACTCTTCTGTTACTGTTGCTTTTATCAAGCCTTTTGCAATATAGGGGCCGAGATGGTGTAGAGGCAGGGCAGCCGGCTCAGGACCGGAAGGTCCCGGGTTCGATCCCTGGTCACTGCATAACTCGTTGTGTCCCTGGGCAAGACACTTAACCCCGAGTTGCTCCCGGTAGGACTGGCAGCGCCTTGCATGGCAGACTACCGCTACCGGTGTATGAATGGGTGGATGGCTGGTACTGTGAAGCGCCTTGGGGCCCCTCATAGGAAAGCGCTATATAAGTAAGCTCCATTTACCATATCTGGCTAGCCTTTGCGCACTTTTAACTTCTAGCTATGTGAGACATTTAGCTATCTCTAGCTTGTCTTTCTTATACTAGCCTTTTACAGTATTAATTTTGGTTTAACTCGTTGGAAGGTTTTAGCTAGTGTTATGCTACTTTTTGTAAACTAAACTTTTAGCTAGCCTTTTGCTACTTTTGACTTCTCACTAGCTTTTTGGAACCTTTAGCCTTTATTGATTTTTAGCAACTTTAGCTGGTTGTTTTGTTTTCCCAACCTTTTGCTATATTTAACTAGACTTTTGTTATATTTAGTGGTTTTAGTTTTTTTAATTTTATTTTAGCTAATCGATATGTTTAGATTTTAGCTACTTGTAGCTTGCGTTTAGCTTCATTCACCTTGCTCTTCCTTTTTAGCTTTAACTCTTTTGCATAAAATGTAAATATGACTTGTAATTTCTGCACAGTGGGAGAGGTTGACTCTGCTGTCGGGGAGTGAGAGACACAGGTGTGTGGTTACCATGGTTACCAAAACAACACCCGTTTTCGAGCATTGACGCACAGCCAGTTCAACTGATGCCCTACTTAACACTGCCACTACTAACACTTAGTTTCTCGTTATCTGGCGCCACCCAGCAACTAGTCAGAGCCATGATGAGTCTGCTGACCACAACTTACCGACGACAGTTCGTCACATCCCAACAGTCCGTAGAAATCCTCCACATCCTCCGGTTTGAAGCTCAGAAGTGCCTCCATCTAACCTTAAATCAATGTTGGTGGTGGTTACTTAGACAGATCCGCAGGTCACAGCTGTTTAGTTCCAGTTGACCGGACAAACCCTTTAATTAGCTTACTGTTCCCCCCCAAACATAATTTATCATCGTAAAGACTGTCAAAATTATAATTTTATCAACGTGGATCGCTAGTTTTTCTAGTTAGGAAAACGTTCCGTGTTTTTCAACGTGTGACGCATGCTGCGTTCAGGTGTTTTAGGTAAAAGTCTGATCAAGCGCAAAATTCATTCATAAAACGATGGCATCTTAAGAAAAGTTGGGGTGAAAACAAATACATTTACAACAAATAATTAGATTATTTTTTTCGTGAAAACGGTTAAACGCAAGGCTAAACCAATTACCAAAAAAGTAACTGGTGTATTGTTAAAAAAATTAATGTTAATGAATGTAACCCATTTTTCCGACTGCGTTTGAACGCATCAATAATATGTTATGGTTTCAGACGTGAGCTCGTGTCTACTGGTGGAGATCAGGTCACGTGCCCTATGTAAATGAGCCAGCTGTCCGGGAGGAGGAAGGATCTGCGCGGCGGCTCTGTGGTTGAAGATGGCGGACGAAGAGAATAGTCACGGAGCGGCCTTTTTAGGCGCGCCAGAAACGGACGAGCCTGTCGCGAAGAGACCAAAAACCGGCCCGGTGACCAACTGTGGGTTCCATCCTACGGAACAAGAGTCGTCCTCGTGCGTCTCCATGGACTCAGAGAACGTGGAGGCGGTGGTAAATTGCGCGCAGCCTGCGGAGAAGGAGGAAGCGAAGCCGGTGATGGCGGTAGCTCAGGCCCTGGCGGCAGGTCGAGGCGGAGACAACAATGGACTTGACGGACTGGAGCTGCCGGTCTCCGACCTGCTCCGACCGCTTGGGAAAAAAAACGAAAGCGTCGTCTTCGCTTTAACCCACGAAAGCGCCGGTATGGAAAAAAAAAAAACCTTGGCCGCTCGTTTTTATTTCATTTCCAGTCAGGCGCTGTTTAGGTCACCAACCCACCGGCGAAGTAACCGACTCAAGTTAACGCGAAAGCGAAACTATATAAAACGTTGCTGTTTAGTTAATGTTACATTTACTGTACCAAGTGTGTTTAAACCAGTTTAATTAACGATAAAACGATCGAAAACTGTCTTGGACACTTTGAGGAGGTATTTGAGATGATAAAGTTGACAGAAAATGTTTTGACAACCGAGCGTCAGTTAGCCGGTGTAGCGCCAGATTTTGTACCCCGTTAATTTGAATCTCGTTCCAAATAGCTTTGTGTCGCCATTGCCTTCTATAAATTTATTGTAAAATAGGCACTCTTTTTTTTAATAGAAAAAAAAAGAACAAGATAATAGAGATAAGATAGTAAAACTGTTTTAAAGCCATAATTTCAAAGAGTAAAAGGTGCATTTACCACAGTAATTCATTAGTTTTATTGTTAAACAGGCGTTCCTTATTTGATATCCCGTGACCCCAGCTGTCAAAGCATGTTAAATACACAAAAATGATAAAGGTTTAATAAAAGCAAAGCCAAAGTCCACTTTGCAACATTAAGGGTGTTTTAGAGGAGTCTTGCCTTTTTCACGAGACAAGATTAGACAAGCCAGTGGGTCCATGAGACAAGATTTGTAAATAAAAAATGCCACAAACTCAACTGACCGTCTTTGCTCCTGTCTGATTTTCCCATAAATCTCTTTAAGAAGTTCGAACGGTGCTTCGACTACACACGATCTAAGTCGTTCATAAAACCGTGACCTTGAACCCAGGGGAGATTGAACTCATTCTCACAAGAGGCCAGAATATTTTTTCAGAAATATTACGTTATATTTTTCTCAACAGTTGATTCGTTTGACGGGCTTCAATGTTAGGAAATCACTGCGTGAACTCTGCATCAAGTCTGTTCCGTTTGAAATAAATGTACGACAGAGACTCTTCCCCTCAGCACGTAGCTGCAGGAGACGAAGCGGCTGAGACGTTGTGACTCTTTAATCTCATGAGATCTTGTTCCACCCTTAGTACTGATGTGCTGTTTATTGTAGTAATTAGTCCTTAAAATACAGTACCAGACTATATGTTCATGGGTTATTTGTTTATTTATTTTGTTCAGGTTTTCTTGGACGTGACGATCAGCCTTCCAACGGTCTCGCTGTCACACCAGAGCACATCGATGACGACGATGACAAGTCTTCTCATGCAAGCTCCAGCGACTGGACCCCCCAACCACAAATAGGTAGTTTTACTGGTGATCAACTTGAAATAATATTTGGTGTGTGTGTGTTTCTCTAAAATAAATTGCGCTGTTTTTATGTCCAGGTTCCTACAGTTTCATCCAGCAGCACATCAGAGAGACCGATCCAAGGGCCATTCTGAGGGATTTGCTTCCAGAGACCATACTCCCTCCAGATCTAGACGACATGACGTTGTGGCAGATCATCATCAACATCTCAGAACCACCAAAAAGGAAGAAGCGAAAGGATGTTAACTCGTTAGAAGACGTTGTCCGGCTATTTCATGAAAGCAAAAGGATCCTTGTTCTGACTGGTGCTGGGGTACGCAAACTAATCAAGCCGTCTTTAAAACGTGTTAATATCATGTATCATTAATTTTAGTTTTTGTTTGCAGGTTTCAGTTTCGTGTGGAATACCAGACTTCCGGTCCAGAGATGGCATTTATGCCCGACTTGCTGTAGATTTTCCAGATCTTCCAGATCCTCAGTCCATGTTTGATATTGAGTACTTCAGACGAGACCCAAGACCCTTTTTTAAATTTGCTAAGGTCAGTTTTTTGTCTGTTTTTGCAACTTTACATTGGTTTCAGAATTAAATGTACTCCCAAATCAATTTATTTACCCCATCAAATATGATTTTGTACTTTTTTAATTTGTATTTTTTTATTTATTTGTGCAAATATTCAGACTTAATTTTTAAAATCGAGGAGGATTTATGTGCATTATTATAAAAAATGTATATTTTAATTTCTCTGATTAAACGTTTGTTTTACAGGAGATCTACCCGGGTCAGTTCCAGCCTTCACCCTGTCACAGATTTATATCCATGCTGGATAAACAGGGGAAGCTGCTACGTAATTACACTCAGAACATAGACACGTTGGAGCAAGTGGCCGGCGTTCAGAGGATTATTCAGTGTCACGGTGAGGTTTATTTCTTTATTCATGGTGAAATTATGTGCCATTGTGTTGCAAAGTCATGAATGTCTGTCTTTAAATCTAATTTTCAGGGTCGTTCGCGACTGCATCCTGTCTCGTTTGTAAACACAAGGTGGACTGTGAGGCTATAAGGGAGGAAATCTTTCACCAGGTATTTTATTACAAATTGACCCAAGATGCTGCATTTACAGCCACTACTGACTAAAATGTCAGCAGGAGTATCAAACTATATGCGGTGTATATATATACTTATATATATAATTGAAACTAGTTCTAAAGCTTGTTACATTTAATAATGATCTTTTCTGTTATGATGCTGGGAAGCTGCTGGCAACAATGCATCCCAAGACCCGTCTTTCCAAAAATGTTCCGCCGTCCATCAATGTACCAATGATGGGAGACCTCTGTCAGCAGAAGTCATTTAAATTATTGTACAGAATATTTTCTTGAAATGCTTACAGACAAACTTGTCTTGCAGGTTGTTCCTCGTTGTCCGCACTGTCCGGATATTCCTCTGGCAATAATGAAACCTGACATCGTCTTTTTTGGAGAGAATCTTCCAGAAATGTTCCACAGAGCCATGAAGGAGGACAAGGACGAGGTGGACCTCTTGATTGTTATTGGTTCCTCGCTCAAAGTCCGACCGGTTGCCCTGATCCCAAGTACGTTTTGTTCATCTTATGTACATGAACTCAGAATGTTTTTATCATCAAGTTACACCTAAGACAGGTCTCTAGACACTGAATCGTAGTGAAGTGCAGCGTAGGGTGAAAAATTACTTCATAAAACAGCCAGAGTTCCTTTTGTACTTTGTAAGTATCCTGTTAGTACCAAGTACCCTGTAGATGCCTGGCATGCATCCCCTTAGGGATTACCCTGTACAAACCACCTTGTAAATAGATAAATGGATCATACGATCATCCATCCATCCATGATCTTTACCCGCTTCTTCCTTTTCGGGTCACGATGGTCAGTTGTGCACATGTCCAGCAGTCACTGTGCGAGAGGCGGGGACAACCTGGACATGTCTCGAGTCCATCACAGGGACACATAGAGAGACGAACAACCATTCTCTCTCACACCTAGAGACAGTTTAGAGTTACCTGTCAGTCTAACGTGCATGTTTTTCGTCTGTGGGAGGAAACTGGAGTACCCGGAGAAAACCCACGCATGCACGGAGAGAACATGCAAACTCCACCCAGAAAGGTCTCCAGCCGGGATTCGATCCGGCAACCTTCTCGCCGAGAGGCAACAGGTCTACCAACTGAGCCACCGTGCCGTCTCTGCCGAGACAGAGGCCTCAACAGGGGGAGGAGGCATTAAACCCCCTCTACTTCTTCCTCGGTGGGAGGACTGAGTTACGTACAGGGAGTTGTGGCGGGCAGCCGGACGTCAGCTGCTGCCTTGCTGCGGTTTGATTCCGATGTTCGGGTATAGGCCGCCCCTCCGTGGACCTCCTTACACTTTCCTTGCGGGTGAACCCCGTCCTGTCCACGGGGAGGACTGCGGGGACCGAGCCATTAGGAGTAGAGGTGGAGAGGGACGCTGGAGGTGCGTTCCGTCAGCCATACCTGGACGAAGAGTCGGACTGGTGCGCCTCAGTGAGCCAGCCCTCGTGGAGAGACCCCCCCCTTGGCGAGGAGCGTGAGGATCTAGCAGTTGCGTCCGGTTGGCAGAGTCTCGCTCTGTCAAGTGTTAACGGTCCTTCCACAGGTTCACGGAAACCTTGTTCCGACTTTTACTTCCTCTAGATAGTCAAAGTTGTTCATCTTCTCGGCGTTCGCACGGGGCCGATCCGAGGACCTCACTAAACCGTCCAGTTGGTGGTAGTGACCGGTGGTGAAAATGTTTCATCAGTGTGCCATGTCTTCATGCTGGAAATATCTTTTACTGTGAATATTCATACAAGTATCTGGAATGCGATTGAGAAGTTTTTACAACTGGACCCAGTAAAACGGGTCCTGCAGTTTTGTATCCAGGACATAACGAGACTCCGGTTTTCTTCCTCAGATTCCATTCCTCATGAAGTGCCTCAGATTCTGATCAACAGGGAACCGCTGCCTCATCTGAACTTTGACGTGGAGCTTCTTGGGGACTGTGATGGCATCATCAACGAGCTCTGCCATCGGATGGGTGGAGACTTTGAGCAGCTCTGCTTCAACATTTCGAGACTCTCTGAGCTCACGGAGAAGCCCCCTCGGTTACCGGAACCAACGCCAAGCGCGGCCTTGATTTCTTCGAGCGACGCGGCGGCTCAGGATGAGCCAGCGCAGCCTCGTACGGACTCTATAAACAAGCCTGCGGAGGAGACCAGAGGTCTGAATGTCACAGAGACTGCTGAGGAAAACGTCACGCCTTTAGAGCCTAGTTCAAATCCACATTGTCCACCTGAGGACACCGCCGCGTCTCCAAAGCTACCGAAAGGGGACGTCTCAAAAGACAATTCAGCTGACGTGAAGAGCCAAAACACCAGCCTTGATTATTGTAAACGGTACTGGATGAGTCGAGTCAACAGAAGTCCGATAAGCAAACGCCTTGAGGGTAAGTTTTAGTACGTTAATGCTAGGCCTGTCGCTATAATCAATTAATCGCATGATAAATGAAAAGTATCAACCTCATTTTAATTTATTGGCTTTATCGTTTCTTCGTGTCTCAACTCCGGTGCTCTTCACCGACCTCTCCCTTTCTCTTTTCTCTTTAAAATCCGCTTTAATTGTCCAAAATCACATTTTTGGATTGTTAAATGCAGCTAAGTTGAGAGAAGCTAAGCTAACAGGCCGACCTCAGGAAAAAAAAGCTGTCGTCTTGTCGAAGCTCCAAAATTCACGGTTGAAACTCGTGCCTTCATCTAAAATGTTTTTCTCTGCAAAAAGAAGCTGAGAACTTGTTTACGGTTTTTTATTTTATTTTATTAAAAGCTTTGTGTGAAAAATGTAATGCTAAAAGAGCTCAACCCACACCGAGCGTCGGCCATATTGAGAACGGAAAAAAAAAACGGAGACGTCATGAGAGCCCACGTCACATCAAAGGGGCTGCCCTCCCATTTTTAGTAGACACTGCTCGCTCCCTCACTATCCATCCTTCAGTTCAGTCTTTTACTGCCATCTGGTGGGCAAAAAATGTACTACACTCAAAATAAATTAAAAGATTCTTTTTAAATTTGATAATTGCTAATTGTCAAATTTCAAACATTATCGATTATTGTAATAATTTAATTGCCCAGCAAAATTTATCGTGACAAGCCTAGTTAACATGGACAAAGAGGACATGTCTGTAAAAACCCAACAAAAAATGTTCTTTGTTTTTCTCAGCGGGTCAGTACTTGTTCCAGTCACCCAATCGTTACATCTTCCACGGAGCGGAGGTCTATTCAGACTCCGAAGACGAGACGTCGAGTTCCTGTAGCAGCGACAGCGACGGGTCGGAGTGCAGTCCAGAGGAGGTAGAAGACGACAGCGAGCCAGAGGACGCAGCGGAGGACGGGGAGACGTGCCTCAAAGACTCTTTACAACGCACTCTGTCCAACGAGGCGACGTCCAGCCTGCAGAAAGACAGTACTTCTGAAAAGGCTCTGAGCGCAATGGATGTCCAAGTGTAAAAACCTGACGGAGCAGTAATTCTTCATTTCTACAGATAATTATGTTTCATATGTTTTTTTTGACTCATCATACTGTTATTTTCATAAAGTTCTATGGTGTGACGCCTTCATGTCTTTGCAGCAGGTCTTCGTATTCATTTTTTTACTGCGTACGTTCACTGCTCGATAACGGTTGTTTCTCACTGGGCGGCGACTGTTGCAGACTCGAGTCGGGCAACCACGTTTTGGAAAATCTCAGCTTAATTGCTAGCTGGTGGTGTAACGTCCACACAGGAACGGCGTTTCATGGATACACACTTTTTTTAAAAAATCGTTCCGGCCTTGTATGTCCACAGAAACAACATTCCAGTAGACCCTAAACTTTATTTTAAAACCAGTTTCTAGAGTGAGAAAATCGACCACCACATTTGTGTTCTCGTGTGAACAGCCTAAACGCAACTTTTTAAAATCAATAGTGTCACAGTTCCACCTTTAACCTCACCTACAACCCCAAAGAAAGTTGTTGATGCTAGTTGCTCGACTACAGCAAAACCTTCGTCTTCTGGTTGATTCCAATGAGCCGACGAGGCTGATGAAGTCTTAAAGAGCAAAAACCTCTTCTGAATGTTTCTAAATTGTTCTGTCCAGACACATTTTTTGTCCGTGTGTTTTTTCGGAACGTAATTCGCACTTAACATATTTTTGTGCTATTTCAACAGTTCATGAATGAGAGCATTCAGCTCATTCAGGACGTTTCTGTTCAGACTTGCTATTTGTACAAATTTTTACTTTCTGCTTTGTCGGACATGTTTTTTCCCAGGAAATTGTTTTGTTTATCACATCAACTAATTTAAAGCCATGATTTTAATTTTTAGAATTTTATTAAACTAAACGTATCGAGGGGGGGGAAAAACAGTTTACATCAAGTTTACGAAGAATAAAAAAATGGAAAAGCACTTGAATATTTTACCAGGTAGCTCCTCTGGATCGGGGGTGGGCAGCATTTTTTTCCCCAGAGGCCCAACTCAAGATATTAAAATAATTGAAGGGCCGCACAGAGAATTGGAGAATACATTTATTCTAGGACAAATAATCTGGAGGCTTCTTCCTGTGGCATACGTAGCATGCTCAATTAGGAACACAAGACACTCTGTAAACTGGCTCTTGGGACTAGCTTGGCTTAAATATGCGCAAAAAAAAAATAATTGTATTTGTTATTTGGAGTCTTTAAAGGTCCACCGACATGATTTTTTTACTACTCATAAAATTGCTCAAAATATATATATTTTATCATTTAAATATGTTCCTTTATGCAAACAAAATGATAAATCACTTTAATTTTGCTTTAAAAGTGATTTTGAACTTCAAGCCGTGTTTAATCATGGGAAATCTGATTACACCCGAACGCACCATCTGTGATGTCACACCGGGCAGAGCTCTGGGCTTGTCACAGTGCGCAGGTATGAGCAGCTCGACATGAAGGTAAGTCTGATACAGCATCAGACCTAAATTAGATCCTGTTGTTTCTTGTTCCATCACCCAAACTATTTTCTGCTTCCCAAACTGAAGACAAATAGCTCAAATCTTCACATAGATTGCTAAATTCGTCGGGTTTTAAATGGTCCGCTATTAAAGAGACCAGAGCCCTCTGCCCAGTGTTACGTCACAGATGGTGCAATATATGTGCTCTCTGACATACATCAAGTATCGTAAATATCAGCAGGTTTGATCGGAAAATCTGATATGTAAATAATGCTGGTATCTAATCGGCCCCATTCCTAGTATATAACAAGTGCATTTGGAGTATAAAGAAAAGTATACTAGTGGTATACTTTAAGTATACTTCAATAAACTAAAATATGGACTAGAAGTACACAATAAGTACATTGGAAGTCTAATAAAAAGTGTACTACTAGTATACTTTAAGTATACTTCAATAAACTAAAATATGAACTTGAAGTACACAATAAGTACATTGGAAGTCTAATAAAAAGTGTACTAGTATACTTAAAGTATACTTTTTAGAAACTAGAATTGTCCCAATTTAGTACGATGAAGTATACTTATAGTACTGCAAGTACACATTGAGAAGTATACTTTATATACTTATACTCGTACTCAAGTATACTAGATAAAGTATACTTCAAGTATACTTTTTGCTAAGGGGACTGTTCAGTGAATTTGTAGACATATACGGTAAGTGAACTTTGAACTGGATTTGAAGAAGTTTATGTTTATTAAATTTGTTCTTTTTTTTACAAAAGAAACAATACAAGACAATCCCATAAATGATAACGTACAAAATATTAAAAAAATGAAAGGTAGCAGAAAGAAGAATAAATCTTATATCTGCCCCTTAAACAATCAGATTAAACAATAATCTTCCTCCAACAGATGAACCAGTAGCCAGTGCAGGGAGGCCAAGACTGGTGTAATGTGCTCTCTTTTGCCTGTACTGGTTAAAAATCGAGCTGCTGTGTTCTGGACCAGTTGTAAATGTGCAATGGTGGTCTGACTGCCAAACAGGAGCAAATTGCAGTAATCAAGCCTAGATGAAATAAATGTGTGAATCACTGTCTCCAGGTTATTTTTGGATAATGGGCTTCAGCTTAGACAGTCTCCTCAACTGGAACAAACAGGATTTAACAATGATGTTTACATGACTGTTGAGTTTCATGGAAGGGTCCATTATCACTCCCAGATTTGTGACCTTTTGTTTTTCAGACAGGGCTAGAGCAGAAAGGTCGATGCAGTGGTTTGTGATCGTGTCGTTGGGAGGGAACAACATGGCTTCAGACTTATTTTCATTGAAACGTAAGAAATTTAAAGCCATCCAATCCCTGATGTCAGCCAGGCAGTCGAGCAAAGGTTGAATAGAGCCTGTACTAGCACCAAGTGGCAATAGGTATAAAGAGAAGATCCAGGATGGACCCCTGCGGAACCCCCCATTTAAATGCAGCCACTGCAGAACTAAAATCTTTTATGGAAACACAAAAGGATCTGTCAGAGAGGTAGGATATGAATCAATTGAGGGCTGACCCTGTGATGCCCACCCACTGCTCCAACCTAGCAATGAGGATCTTGTGGTCGATGGTGTCAAAAGCGGATGTAAGGTCCAATAGGACAAGCAGCACAGAGTCACCAGTGTCTGTGGATAAGAAGAGGTCATTAAAAACCTTCAGTAGGACAGTTTCAGTGCTGTGGAGAGATCTGAAGCCAGATTGGAATAACTCAAGGATAGCGTGATCCTCCAGGAAGCACTTCAACTGGGACTCAACTATTTTTTCCAGAAGTTTAGAAACAAATGAGTCTGGAAACAGGCCTGAAGTTGGATACAACCGAGGGGTCAAGGTTTGTCAGATGTCTGTGGTGGCCATTTTTGATTTAACTGGCTCAATTTCAATTCAGTTTTTCTATAGCTTCAATTCACAACAGAAGTCATCTGAACAGAAACGTTCATATAAAAAAATAATAATTTAACATTACATTATTCTGAGGAGCAGACTGCTTTGAGTTTAACTCCATCACAGAACTCTCATCTTGAACAAGCAGGAAGGCGACAGTGGAAAGGAAAAACTTCCTCATGAGGAAGAAACCTTTAGCAGAACCAGGCTCAGGACAAGCGGCCATCTGCTTCGACCAGCTGGGTTTGGTAGGAATAGATACACAATGGCAGGTCAAGAATCACATGTTAAGATAGAAATAGTATCAAATGTGGACAGAAACTGGAAGTTGGTTCCACATGAGAGGAGCCTGAGAACTGAACGATCTTCCTCCCATTCTGCTGCTGTAAACTCTAGGAACCACAAGTAAACCTGCAGTCTGAGCGTGAAATGCTCTGTTAGGAAAATATGGAACAATAAGATCTGAGCTATTGTTGAGGGCTTTGTAGGTTGGAATTAAAATTCTGAATTAAATTGTAATTTTAACAGGGAGCCAATGGAGAGAAGCTAAAACTGGAGAGATGATCTCTCCTATAACTCCAGTTAAGACTCTGGCAGCAGCATTTTGGATCAACTTGTGACCAGAAGGTGGCGCTCTTGCTCCTTTAAGTTATACACCAGAAAAGACTTTTGAAAATTTACAATATTTACACAATTTCATTAAAAACAATTATTTCTTTAAAACCAAGGTTTCCAGTCCACAACCCAGTCCCTGTAAAGCAGTTCCTTCCTTAAAAACAAGGATTCAAGTCCACAACTTGGTCCTTGTCAAACAGTTCTTTCCTTAAAATCAAGGATTCAAGTCCACCACTCGGTCCCTGACAAGAAAGGAAGACTAAAAAAAGAAGAAAAAAACACTTTAAACCATAGACCCAGTTGTTGCCATCTTCCAGTTCCATGCCCCTTTCAACGGAGTCAGAGAAGCCATGCTCTGCCCACACAACCTGCCCATCCAGTTCAGGTCTTGTTGAAAGTGGCCCAAACACACTGGAAAGACAAGACAAGACAGAAGAGCGTCCACAGCGCTGCAGCGCCAAGCAGTAAAATCAGGTGCCTGAAACAGAAAACCCATTATTGTGGATTCAGAAAAATAATTAAAATATAAATTGCAGGTACTTACCCAGAGGTGGAGACACAGCCAACCTGGGAGGAAGCAGGTCAGCAGGCGAGGGCCTAATCGCACGCCACAACAATCCCCACCCAGCCGGCAATGCCAGCAGAGCAACGCTGCAGAAATGGACAGGTGTGACACCCACAAACCCAACCATGATCCCAGTCATTAATTCAAGAAGCTGGCACTTACGATCTCAGACGAGCAGACCAAGAGCACCAGCAGGATGAAGCAGCCAACTGGAGCAGCAGGGAGGGAAACAAGACACATGCACCCCACCTGCCCAGCTATAAGGGAGTCTGCCCCACCCACTAATCAATGGTGCTCATCTAGTTGCACCAGGTGCTCAGAGTAGAAGGGAGGGAGAAGTGGAACACCATCTCACCACAAACTGAAGACTTTTTAAAGAAGTACTTGAACACCCAGAAAACAAACATTCCAGTCTAGATGTGACAAACGCATGAACCAGTTTTTCGGCATCATTTTTAGATAAGATGTCTCTGATTTGAGCGATTAGTGGCGGCCGGTTTCAAATGATTCTTTTTTTTTTTAAGGCTCCAAAAGTTACCGGCTGTGAATGTACAGCCAATTATTATTTCCTGAACGTTTCAGTAAAAAAACCATCCTATGATTCATAAAATATTTTGGTAAGTGACGGTTAGAGTTTCTCCAGTAAAGCGTTTGCCGGTGTTACACCAAATTCTGTGACATATCAAATTCTGTGATCCCAGGGGGCGACAGCATACATTCCTATGTACGTCTTGAGTGGAAGTGAGAAGAAGAGTATTTAGGTAAACTACGTAGCTCCGCGTAGCTCTAATAAACAGTAGCCGGAATGGAAATGGTACACTTCCCGAATTTTGTTTCAGTCGCATTGACGGGAAAAATATAATGGTAGGGGTTATAATGGCGACGCTGAACACAGTTAGACGGACCATCGCATTCAATTGCTGTTGTTTAAACATTTAAACCCAAAATAGCCGTTTAATAAATCTGTAAATGATTAATAAATGTTTCCAAGGGCTTTGATGGTAGGGAGATTGGGTTCAAAACTTGCTTATCATTAACTTTACTAAATGTATTTTATATTCTTTTGTATTTTATATTCTTTATTTATTTTATATTTCAATTTGTTACTGCTGATGTTTGAACTGTGTTTGTTTGTTTTTACACAATCTCTGTAATAATAATAATAATAATAATAATAATAATAATAATAATAATCATTTTATTTAAAAGCGCCTTTCAGGACACCCAAGGACACTTAACAAACCAATACAGTGTAATACAGATCAAACATTATCAGCGACAAATTGAAATATAAAATACATAAAGATTATAAAATGCAAAATAATAAAAATACATTTAGTAAAGTTAATGATAAGCTAGTCTAAAGAGATGTGTTTTCAGGGCAGTCTTGAACAGAGAAAGGGAGGTGGTGTTTCGAAGGTCTGGCGGTAGGGCGTTCCAGAGGTGAGGGGCAGAGCAGGTGAAGGCCCTGCTCCCCATGGTGGAGAGGCGGGCAGAGGGTACATGGAGATGTAGCGAAGAGGAGGATCTGAGAGAGCGTGATGGGATGGAGATTTGTAGGAGGTCAGATAGATAAGGAGGGGCAAGGTTGTGGATAGCTTTGAACGTGAGGAGTAGAATTTTGAAGATGATGCGTGATTTAACCGGGAGCCAGTGGAGCTGCTGCAGGACAGGAGTGATGTGGTTATAGTAGGAGGTTTGAGTGATGACACGGGCAGCTGAGCTGTGTGATATGTTTCTTGCTGTGAAGTTTCCTTGGGTGTCCTGAAAGGCGCTTTTAAATAAAATTATTATTTGTATTATATAAAACGGCTTCTAATATTCTAATGCCTTCTTTTAATACCCTAACCTTACTGCAATTTCCCATAAATATGATCACAGTTCATTACAACTACGTTTTCGAGTTCTGCCACCTTCTCGCTACAATCTGGGGGCATTTAACATAACATGGGACCCTCAAATAGCCAGTATCACAGAGGTCACAGAATATGATACCCATCATAATCAGTGACCCTACTGTGATTTCACATGTGCAAAAATAAATATTACCAAATGAAAAATGTGACAATGCCCTTGTCATTACAGTCATTGTCCACCAGGGGGCACATCACACAATGTGGCACCAAAAAAAGAAAGAGGGAAAATAAAATGCCTACAACCTTTATATTTGCAGTTAAAATTGAAAACAAGTGTTACTGTAATGTTGTAAAAGATATATCAAACAATATGATTAAAGGTGTACAACTTAAAAAGTAAAAATTTCAAGAAAACATATAAAATATCATCAGCAAGCCTTCCACACTCCTTACCTCAATAGGCCGAAAAGTGGCTTGGCAACAGCAGAGAATCTAGGTACAAAGTGCTGATAGTAATTCACCATTCCTAAAAAGGATCTCAATCGTTTCTGGGAAGGAGTGATACCATCAGCTTCCATGAGGTCGGCACTTGTCAATTTTGTGATGCTCTCGACCTTACCGGGATCTGTCGACACACCTGACTCATCCACTATGTGGCCGAGGAACTTTACTGACCTCCTCAGGAAAAAGCACTTTCTGGGGGCAAGCTTCAAGTTGTGGCTACGCAGCCTGTCAAACACCATCTTTAGACGGTACAAAGCGGTCTCTTCATCAGGGGCAAACACCAGTAAATCATCCAAATAGCACAATGAACTCAAATAGTTCTGGTCCCCAAAAATGCTTGTCATCATCCGCATAAAGCTTGCAGGACTGTTGCAGAGGCCCTGTGGCATTTAAAAAATGGCTAATTATTATATAAAATTATTATTTTTATTATATAAAACGGCTTCTAATATTCTAATGCCTTCTTTTAATACCCTAACCTTACTGTAATTTCACATAAATATTATCACAGTTCATTACAACTACGTTTTGGAGTTCTGCCACCTCCTCGCTACAATCTGGGAGCATTTAACATAACATGGGACCCTCAAATAGCCAGTATCACAGAGATCACAGAATATGATACCCATCATAATCGGTGACCTTACTGTAATTTCACATTAATATTATCGCAGTTTATTACAACTACGTTTTGGAGTTCTGCCACCTCCTCACTACAATCTGGGAGCATTTAACATAACATGGGACCCTCAAATTCATTCATTCAACCTTTATTTAAACAGATAAATCACATTGAGCCTCAAAGACTCATTTACAAGTGAGATCTGTTGGACAGACAATAAAAGTAAAGAGTCTTCGGAAACAGTTTGGTTCAAGTATTTAATTTTTTTCTATAAGTTACAGTGTGGTCACAATATATGACAGGTGCATGACAGGTGCTGCCATCAAAAAAATCTCTCCAAACATGTGGATATCCTAACTGGGCCTTTGTCAAGTCAGCGAGGAAATCGACAAAACACAATAATGAACAGAAAAAGGAGAATAGACGAAAAAACATTGTCATCCCTCATATGGCTGGACCATCAGAGAATTTCAGAAGGATTTTCAACAAACACAACATCCCAGTACATTTCAAACCCAGCAGGACTCTCAGACTAAGACTGGTGCCCCCGAAGGACAAAACACCTACACACAAACAGAGTGGTGTAGTTTATGCGGTCCAGTGCAGCGAGGACTGTCCAGACCTCTACATTCGGAAACTAAACAGCCGATTCACAGACGAATGTCCCAACACAGGAGAGCCACCTCCTCTGGACAAAACTCAGCTGTTCACCTCCACCTCACGGACAAGGGACACTCATTTGAGGACCAGAATGTGCACATTTTGGACAGAGAACACAGATGGTTTGAGAGGGGGGTGAAAGAAGCTGTTTATGAAAAAAGAAAGGCCNTTTTCACATTTTGGACAGAGAACACAGATGGTTTGAGAGGGGTGTGAAAGAAGTTGTTTATGTAAAAAAAGAAAGGCTGTCTCTTAACAGAGGGGGGGCCTCATGTTCCAACTTTCAAAGACATATAATGCAGCTTTAAGTTTGATTCCCAGACGGTTCACACCTGATGAGAACAGAGTAGCCGCCTGTGAATTAGACAAAGACCTTAAGAAACCCCCTACTGTTAAGGTGTGATGTGTTGATTCGTCAATTTACATAGGATGTGTATGTTATCTCAGGTATGTGTGTGCGTTATCTCAGCTTTCAATTTACATAGGTTGGTGCGTGTCATCTCAGCCTGTTTATAACTTCACTGTCAGCCTGCTCTTTGAATTGAAAAAGCCCTTTGGATAGAAGGTGAAACGTTTTCTGTTACAAATAAAGTCCAGTTGTTTTTGTATTGAGCACTTGTTCTGACTTCTTTAAAACGTCTTCAGTTGATCCAAAATGCTGCTGCCAGAGTTTTAATGGGAGTTGATAGAGAGATCATATCTCTCTCAGGTTTTAGCTTCTCTCCAATGTCTCCTTGTCAAATTCAGAATTTAATTCAAACCTCTAACTTACAAAGCTCTCAACAACCTAGCTCCATCTTATATTACTGATCTGATTGTTCCATATTTTCCTAACAGAGCACTTTGCTCTCAAACTGCAGGCTTATTTGCAATTTCTAGAGTTTCCAAAAGAAGACTGGGAGGAAGATCTTTCAGTTATCAGGCTCCTCTCTTGTGGAACCAACTTCCAGTTTTTGTCCGTGAGGCTAATACTTTGGCTACTTTTAAGATTAGGCTCAAGTCTTTCCTTTTTGATAAATCCTATAGTTGGGGTTGGCTTGGTTTCCTGACCCATTTCTTATCCTGTGCTGCTATAACCATAGACTACTGGAGGAAAAATTGACCTAATTTCTTAAATGAATACTGTAGTTATAAATGCATACAAATGAATAGTTTTGTACCGGTATTTGTGATTATTCTTTCTTAATGACGAAAGTTGGGTTTTAGGATTCAAGCAAGATGCCTGAAAACAAGAATGTTTAAAAAAAATTGTTAAACAGCTGCTAGTCAGAATCCCATGGCGGGTTTAATCTGCAGAGATATGACAGTTAGTGAACTGATGTAAGTGAGGAGGTAAACAGAAAGACAGCCACTAACCTTCTCAAGCAGGTGAGGTGGGAGCCACGCCACCTGTTGGAGTTGGGCAGGATGACGTCACCATCACTGAGTGAAGCGCAGCTGAAGAACAGGGTTGTGACAGTCGTGA
Organism: Garcialebias charrua; assembly: GCA_038048925.1. NCBI lineage: Eukaryota > Metazoa > Chordata > Actinopteri > Cyprinodontiformes > Rivulidae > Garcialebias > Garcialebias charrua. The sequence continues at coordinate 20,807 of JBBPBX010013933.1, read as the reverse complement.
TCAGAGGGGTAATCCAAAGGCAAGGTCCAGGCATAGAGGTGGGGGTCATACACAGGGGGTCAGAGATCCAGACATAAATCCTTAGGGTGATCCGTGAGTCGTAGTCGCTGGGCCAGAAGAGGAGCTCATTAACAAGGTCAGAAAGGCAGTAGAAGAACAGGCAAGGAGCAGGCAGGTTGGGTTTTCCAGAAGACAGGCGTGAGGTTGAGACGTGATGATCACACAGAGCTGTGACAAGAACAATGGACATCTACTTCCAAATAGGGTTTGATAATCTGGCAGGTTGGGGAGGTGAGAGGAGAACTTACCATAAATAAGGACCAGAACAGGTGCAGAGATCAGGCTGATGAGCTGAAGAGCAGAGTGGGCGTGGCAGAGTGACAGAGATCAGAGCATGAAGAGGCAGAAAACATGACACGTAACGTGATTTCTGACTTTTTTGTATTTTTTATCTTTCCTCGTAGAGAAAAGCGTGATGGCCTCCGTCCTGGCGCTGCCATTGTGTGTTCTTTTCTTCTTGCTGTCATCTCGGGCTTACCGCTTGTCCTGTGCCTGGTTCTGCTGGAGGTTTCTTCCTCATGAGGGAGTTTTTCCTTTCCACTGTTGCCTCTGTGCTCACTTAGGATGAGAGACCGTGATGGAATGAAAACCCAAAGCAATCTGCTGGCTCCTTAGAAAAATAATGTTATTAACTGACTTTTTATGAAGCGTGTGTGAATATTTGTGCTCAGTGCCCTGAGACGACTTCACTTGTTGTGGTGCTATATATAAACAAACTGAACTGAATTGAATGAGTTGATCCCGGCCAGGCCTTTCTGGGTGGAGTTTGCACGTTCTGTCTGTGCATGTGTGGGTTTTCTCCGGGTATTCCAGTTTCCTCCCACTGACCAAAAACATGCATGTTAGGCTGATTGGTAACTCTAATTGTCCCTAGGTGTGTGTGAGAGTGTGAATGGTTGTTTGTCTCGTTTGTCTCTGAGTCAACCTGTCCAGGTGTCCCCCACCTCTCACACAGTGACAGCTGGTATCGGCCCGTTCTAACCTGCACTAAACTCATGACAGGGATTACCTGCAGATCTCAGTGATTAATGGAATTGGATTTAATTTTTAAAGCTCAAGATGGCGTGTAATAAGAAATAATTGTGGCATTTTAATAAGTGTCAATCCTTCCCATATTTCCTAAATTATTTTTAAGTTCTACATTTTAGCTTTGATCTGAGCACAAAGTGAATGTTTTGGTTTTAAAGGGCTTCAAACACAAAAGTTTTACCTTCTTTATCAATATATATGAGTAATATTAACACCGTGTTTCCATTTTTCCATCTCAAACCAGCCTGTTACCTGCAGCGCACCGACAGCATGATGTTGCCTCAGAGTTGCTGATGCACTGTCACCAACACTTCTGCTCCCATTCCAGCAGTTTTCTCATATGATGATGCAGCAGATCGGTGGACATCTCACTGCAGTGATTTTATCTTTTCACCTTAGTGAGATGCACAGAGAGGTGGTCGCTGTAAGCTTCATGTGTGTCGTTCTAATGACAGAAGCACGGTCTGAGCAGCATTTTGAGGCATTATTTTCACCCAATTAAGCACAACACTGATGTTACGTTCACAGGGAAGCTGTGCAGAAAAACAGCTGCCAGCTGCCGGGGGGGGGGTTACTGGTTAAATCTTCAGTTTTTGCTCTGACACTGAGCTCTGTGAAGTCACCTTTACTACATTTTTGGGTACAACAGCCTGCAGAAGGTTGTATACTGGTTAACTGCACACAAATGCAACTTGAGTGGCTCTGGACTATGTTTAAGTTGAAACAATAATGCAGTCCAGATGTCAGATTCTGAATGTTCTGTAGATTTTAGAGGAACATCAGCAAACCTTATTGCTCACTAACAATTTCCCCTTTTATTTATTCCATGGCATGACTCGTTCCTGCTCGGGTTGACTCAGTGCATCTCCAGCGTCTTTCCATTGGGTGATGCCACCTACTTCCAGCTCAGTTCTTAGGATTGTAAGGATGTAGACAGAGTTACCTGTTACCACCTTACTTACAGTATTTTCTGGACTATAGGTCGCACCTTTATATAAGTCGCTTTGTCCAATTATTGTCAATAAATTGGAAAAAATCCATAAACTGGTCGCACCTTTATACAAGTCGCGTCTGTTATGCGTCACCGCTACGCGACGCGTCAGCGCGTCATTTGCGCTGCTGAAAATGACGACCACATAAGCATGCACGTAAGGACTTTTCACAAGATTAACATGGTAAAAACAATTATTTGTCTGCTGAAAATTATAGCAAACATGTGTCTTAGCTTAACCGTTCCTTAATAAATTCACGTAATGGTCAAATCTGCTGGATTTAAATTTTTTCGCTTTGAAAAAGTACAAGGAAAAACAACTAAGCTAACCGCGACACATTTACGTCTATAAAACATCAAATTTTATCTCAAATGACTCCAACAGCTAACAGTTTGTAAATGTACATCTAGTGATTACTTTCTGTAAGTTTGAAAAAAAATCTGCTGTCTGGTTTATGAGCTATTTGCTCAAACGTACAAGGAAAAATCAACGAAGCTAACCGCGACCATTTACGGCTATAAAACATTGAATTTTATCTAAAACATCTCATAAAGCTAATCAGTTGTAAATATCCATCTAGTGATTACGTTCTGTAAGTTTGATCAAAATCTGTCCTGTGGTTCTTTTTTTTGTTTTTGTTTTTTGCAATTTTCTTAAAATATTTGCAGTGAAGAAGTACAATATACATACAGTCTTAATCAATGGTTAATTTTCCAGTGCTCTCATTGTCCAGTTGAGAAGGTGGTGTATTCTTTCTGTAATAAGTCCATTTTTCCCACTTTTCGTTAAACTGCGCCTCTTGCAGTCTTAATTTATGAGTGAGTTTTTCCATTACAAATATCTCTTCCACAGTGCTCAGCCACCGCTCCACAGTCGGTGGATCCACTTTATACCACATTCTTGTGATGGCTTTTTTACTTGCTGTTAACAATATCTTAATCAGGTATTCATCCTCTTTTTGTATGATTTTGTGTGAAATATTTCCCAAATAAAGTATTTTGCATGTTTTGGGTATTTCATATTGTAGTATTTTATTCAAAGTAAGCCATATTTTATCCCAATACCCTTTTATTTTTTGACATGACCAAAATATATGTACATGGTCCACATCTCTGTGTCCACAGGATCTCCAGCACGGTTGCGTGCTGGATGCCATTTTCTTCTGAAGTTTTGGTGTTATAAAGAATTTAATGATGTTTTTCCAATTAAATTCTCTCCAGAACCTGGAGCTGGTGGCCGTACACTGCGTTTTACAGATGTTTAACCATTCTTCCTCAGTTATTTGTTCCTGCATTTCTTTTTCCCATTTTTCTTTAATATATAGTGAGGAAGTTTTCTTTCCTGCCATCAGACCTCTGTATAAAGTTGAAATTATTCTACATTTTTTCCCTCATAGGCCTTCCGAAAGACTTCAATAATTTCGCTTGTTGTGTCAGTTTTTACCTCCTTTTCATAGTAATGTCTAATTTGTAAGTATCAATACTTTTCTTGCTCTTCCAATCCAAAATTTTCCCTTAGATTCTCAAAACTCTGCAGCTTATCCCTTTCAACCATCTTACACATCACTGTTATACCTTTGTTTGCCCACTGTTTAAACCCTTTATCATGGGTACCCGGTATGAACCTTGAATCCCAAGCAAACCAGCTCAAGATCCTTGTTTCTTTTTCTAATTTATATCTATCTACAACTGTGTTCCATATTTCAATTGTAGTTTTGGTTATTGAATCCAGTTGATTTTCTAATTTGCCCAATAATGTTTTGTGAGATATTAAATTTCTCACCTCTATACCTTTCATATCCATTTCCAGGCTTTTCCATTTTGAAACATGTTCATCATTGCACCAGCATATCAGAGGTCTGAGTTGTGCTGCATAAAAATATTCTTTGAGACTTGGTAGAGCCAAACCTCCTTTATCTTTTGGGAGCTGCAGAGTTTTGTATCTAATCCTGGGTTTCTTCCCTCTCCATATAAACCTCGAAATCCACTTGTCCCATTCTATGAATTGATTTTGTGGGATTATCACTGGCAAGGATTGGAACAAGTATAAAAGTCTTGGTAAAATATTCATCTTAATTATCTTTATTCTTGATCCAAGATCCAAACCAACTCCTGACCATCTATCCAAATCTTTCCTAATATGTAAGTTTATTTTTGTGTAGTTTACGTCATAAAGTGTATCTATTTTTTTGTAAGGTTTACCCCCAAGTAATTCATACATTTTTCATTCCACTTCAGATTGAATGCATCTCTAATCTCTTGTGATGGAGAGTAGTTTATTGATAGAATTTGTGTTTTTGTAACATTAAGTTTGTATCCTGAGAAGCTTTCATAATTCTCTAACCCCAAAATTACACCACACGCGTTGCGGCTCCGCCCCGCTCCGGTCCGACCTCCGCAGCAAATACGCACCCTTTATAATCAATGACAGAATTTACACTGGCTCCGCACGGCGGCGGTGAGCAGCGGAGAGCGGACGGCAGTCCGTCAAAATTAGAAATTTTTCTATTTCTGCCGGACGCCGGAGCTGTGCCGCAGTCAACTTTTGAAGATTACGTCGCACCAACAGGAAAAGGAACGAGCACAACTTCCGTATTTACAAAATAAAATCACCACGGGCGGACTAATCCTAGCTCTATACGGATTTATTTGTACAAAAATGCTGTCAAACTATCATTTATGACTATTCTATGACTAAACTATTATATTTATGACTATGACTACGCCTAATAACGCAATACAAGAAATAAATAAATAAAAAAGTATTTTATTCTGAAATGTAAACATCACTTCCTGTTGCTCAAACCATGTAGCTCATTTACGAGAGAAGATCAAGGCAGCAGTCTCTCTACAGTTGTTCTCCTTCTTCCACCGAATGAATTGTTTTGTTCTGACTTACTTATTTATCACTTGATTTATCGCGCGATCTCGCACGTGTCTCGGAGCGGCGCATCCAGGCGGACCTGAGCGGAGCGGAGGCAGTGGGCTTTGGACTCGCTCAGCTGCGACCTGCGGACCGGAGCGGGACGGAGCCGCGTGTGGTGTAATTTTGGGGTTAGAGTCTCATTGTTTTTAGGAAGCTAACATTAGGTTGTTTTAAAAATAATAATACGTCGTCTGCAAATAACCCTATTTTGTGTTCCTCCCTTCCTATTTCCACTCCTTTCACATCATCCTCTTGTCTGATCATCTGTGCAAGTGGTTCAATAAACAATGCAAACAGACTTGGCGAGAGACAGCAGCCCTGTCTTGTACCTCTCTCCAGTTTTATTCTTCCTGTCAGACTACCATTTATTTTTATTCTTGCTGTTGGTTCCTGGTATATTGATTTAATACAATTAACAAATTTTTCATTGAATCCAAATTTTTCTAGTACTTTGTACAGGAATGTCCAATTTACACTGTCAAAAGCCTTTTCTGCGTCTACACTTACTAAAATCATGCTGTCTCCGTTCCTTTGTATATGATCTATAACATGTAGGGTTCTTCTTATGTTATCTTGTGTTTGTCTATTTTTAATAAAACCAGTCTGGTCCTCTTCAATCAGATCCTGCATTATATTTTCTAATCTCTTGGCTATGATAGAGGTGTAAAGTTTATAATCCACATTTAGGATTGATATTGGTCTATAATTGTGACAATATTCCTGATCTTTACCTTCCTTTGGAATAACAGAGATAATAGCTGCTTTCCAGGAGGGGGGGATTTTACCTGTCTTGAGACTATAGTTAAATGAATCATATAGGAGTTGGATTAACTCCTCTTTAAAAGTTTTGTAGAATGATGCCCCCAGTCCATCTGCTCCTGGTGATTTCCCCGGTTTAGCCCGACTAATTGCATTTTTTATCTCTTCGGCAGTTATTTTTGAAGTCAGCATCTCATTTTGTTTTCTACCTATTGCTGGTAGATCTAATGTGTCCAAAAACTCTTTCATGGCCTCCTCCCCCTCCAATGGAGGTTGGGTGTATAAGTTTATGTAGTACTCCTCAAATATCTTTTGAATTTCTTCTGGTTCATATTGAATTTCATTGGTCAGTGGGTCTCTTATTTTATTTATATTGCTTAATGCCTGCTGTTTCTTTATACGTCTAGCCAGGTCTTTAGTAGCTTTAGGTCCTCCTTCATAAAATGTCTGCTTTGTAAATCTAGCTTTCCTTTCTACCTCCTCCAACAGGATTTCATCTATTTTTCCTCTGGTTTCTTTAACCAGGTTCAATGTTTCTGGATCATTTGTTTGTTTATGCTGTTGCTCCAATTTTTTCAACTCTTCAATTTGTCTTTGATATGTTTCTAACCTATTTTTTTGTATGAATGCTGTGTATGAAATAATCTTTCCTCTTATTACTGCTTTCATAGTGTCCCATAAAATTGTCGGATCTACTTCTCCATTGTCATTTTCTTCCTTATATCTAATAATTTCCCCTTTTACTTCCTCTACAAATCCCTTATTATTTAATATTCCTTCATTGAGTCTCCATACGGTATTTTTCCTCCTGTTATTCAAATTAATTTTTAGGTAGATTGCACTGTGATCTGAGACATCTGTTACCCCTATCCTGCATTCCTTCACTCTAAATAAGTCTCCCTTATTCATTAATATGTAGTCAATTCTAGAGTATACTGCATGTGGTACTGAATAGTGAGTGTAATCCCGGTCTAAGGGGTGGAGTTCTCTCCATACATCCAATATTTCCACTTCTGAAATCATGTTATTCATATACCTATTGATTTGTTTTTTGCTTTCTTTCCTACTTGTTGTGTCTAATCCATAATTCAATACCACATTCCAGTCTCCACAAAGTAACAATATCCCTTCTGCTTCCGAACTTAGAAGATGAAATATTTTTTCAAAAAACGTCTTTCCACTTTCTGGGGGTGCATACACATTAAACATTGTTACTAGCTGGTTTTCTAATTTGCCTTTTATTATTATGAACCTCCCTTCCTTATCTCCAATTTTCTTGATCATTTCAAACTTCAAAGTATTTGCAATTAGTATCATCACTCCCCTTTTGTGCTTTTGTCCAAAAGAACTGGAAAATGAATTCCTGTAACCTAATTTTTTTAATTTGTCATGTTCCTCTCTGGATAAATGTGTTTCCTGTAAAAAGATAATCTGCATCTTCTCTTTTCTAAACTTAGTTAAGACTTTATTTCTTTTCTTGACATTATTTAGGCCGTTAACGTTCAATGACACCACCATTATTTCATTATTTTCCATTGTTTATATCCCTTAAAATATTTCTCAACTTATCCATTGCAATACTAACTACTAACCTTTTCCCCCAAAAAAAACTTAAACAAAACAACAACAAAAAACTGAACTCCCTGACCAGAATGGGCCTTATTCCCCTGAGGCCCTGTCCTCCTGTTGGGAAGGGTGGGGGGTAGCCTGTTGTGTACAAAGGGCCAAACATGTGTCTTAGCTTAACCGTTCCTTAATAAATTCACGAAATGGTCAAATCTGCTGGATTTAAATTTTTTCGCTTTGAAAAAGTACAAGGAAAAACAACTAAGCTAACCGCGACACATTTACGTCTATAAAACATCAAATTTTATCTCAAATGACTCCAACAGCTAACAGTTTGTAAATGTACATCTAGTGATTACTTTCTGTAAGTTTGAAAAAAAAATCTGCTGTCTGGTTTATGAGCTATTTGCTCAAACGTACAAGGAAAAATCAACGAAGCTAACCGCGACCACATTTACGTCTATAAAACATTGAATTTTATCTCAAACATCTCATAAAGCTAATCAGTTGTAAATATCCATCTAGTGATTACGTTCTGTAAGTTTGATCAAAATCTGTCCTGTGGTTCTTGACCTATTTTGCTAACAAACACTGAGCTAACAGCAAAGTAGCTAGTTCATACCTCCAGAGCAGGAGGCCGGGCTGCGACAGAGTGAATCCGTCCAGAGGAGGCTCTCGTCGGACACATGAGGTGGGAACGGTTGTTGTACCCTAGCGGACAAAGGTGGTACTGCCCCATTTTTGCCAAAATGGAAAAACGGTCATATCAGAGCCAAAAATTGGTCTAAAAATATGGGAAAAATCCATAAACAATTCTGACCTCTCTATAAGTCGCAGGACATGCAAATTAGGCAAAAAGGTGTGACTTATAGTCCAGAAAATACGGTAATTACTTTAAGACTAGTTCAAGTCCAGAGTAGTATATAATTATTTATTACGGATTCTCTTCTTTTTTAGATTAAACAATAAATTGTGTGACCAGATTATATATAAGTGACCATGAAATGTTAATTATATTTGACCCATCAGGAAATGCGGTCATTTATTAACAGCTCAATAAAATTAACATCATAACATGTACACTTGATTGAAATCAATTTTTCCCATAACTTGATATTAAACAGCTGAAATCATGCGTCTTTAACTTCTACTACTCGACGTGTAATTTAGGAACAACAGAATAAAGTTATGAGATGGTAATTAACTTATATCTGAAAGCATGTTTTAACTTAATGTTACTGGCAGAGATAGGTAAGAGAAGGAGGAAAGAAGAGAGGGGGATTTATCTTGAAATAAGTTTCAACCAGAACACGGCACATTCTTTGGGCGACGTCAGCTGAACGCCGGTCCACTAGCAGAACATCGACTCATTACATTGCGAAGACATCAGTCCCAGCTCCGGTAAAAGGGCGAGCATTAGACGTAAACGGATCGTCGGTCCAGCTACGTCCAAGCAGGTCTCCTGCGTGTTCCCTTACAGCGTCCCAGCGTCCGCTCAAATCGGACCAAAGTAGAGGCTGTTCCGGTTTTGGTTTCAAAATAAAATACTGTATTCCTCAAAAGGAATTCTTATTCAAAGGTTTGGAGCTTTGAAGCTCGGTTCGGGTTTTACAGCGAGCATGCTGTAAAATCCTTAGCTAAGGACAAGTCCTTTGGCGCTTGGCCAATGCTTGACAACTTAAGAGGCTGAATGTGAAGAACTGACTCCTCAACTCAACTCAGCACTGAACGTTCAAGGAAGTGAACGCTTTTTAAAGAGGGTTTGACCTATTGTGACTCCCTCCTTCCTTATTGGTTAGCAACCAGGAAGTAGTAGGAGATTAGGCGAGGTCAGAGAGTTTATTATAGGTCAGAAGAGGAGGTTGTGTGGAAAGGAGAGGAAAAGTGAAATATAAGACAGGCGCCAGCTTTTATGATTAAAACTGATTAAACTGTCTATAACACATTTAAACAAATACTGAAAAGTACATGTTGACTCGTCCTTGGCTTAGACAGAGTCTTTGATTATCAAAATATTGAACAATAACAATGATCATACAATAAACACAAGGTTATACTGTGATTGTTTGAATTAGAACAAAAATTAAAGAGACTCTTGGTGAGATAATTTGTGTCCTGTGTTCAAATTAATGGGACAAACAGTGTCCACTCTTCCCTTGAAGGTTTTCCAAGAAAAAGTGTCTCACGGACAGTTTCAGAGAAACGAGGTGTTCCACTACAGGATATTCTCGGTTGAGGGTCCAAGAAATCCCAGTTGAGCTGAAGATTTGACGCCAGCAGACTGCAGGACATTGAATAGTCAGACAGCGCTGAAAGTGTCTCCTTCCCAAGAATCAAAACCACCATTTTTAAAACATTGCAACCACAGCTTTTGTTTTTGCTACTTCCTTTAAAATATATACATCCATTAAAATGGCAGCATTTAAACCAACACCGTGGTACTATGAGGAGTTAAAGGTGGTTCCATTCTTGTTGGCTGATGACAGTGTTAGGGATTTTTTGGTCAACGTTTATGGATGTTTTTAACTACAGTACTATGGCTGAAAATGCTAACTTCGCCCATGAATCATATGTTTGGGTTAGTAGAAAGCTGAATGAGGAGCTGGTGAGGCTGCAATGTGCAGATGTCACTCCAAGGACGCCTCCAAGTCTGTGAGCTCGGCTGAAATGATGAGTATAAAAACAAGCTTCGCACACTGCCCATGGCAGATTCTTGTGACTGGTCTTCATTCGTGTACTTCCTGTATATCTGTGCAACCTGTCCTGAAAATCTGTCCTTACAAGTAAATACCAGCTAAAAGTCTTCTGCTGTCGTCGAGTGTGGCTCCTTTTGAGTAGGTGAGATAAAACAAGAACATTTTTGTTCAACAGACTAGAGCTGCGATTTATGGACCAAGCCCATGCCCTTCCTGACCCCGAAATTCGGTCGCGCCGGGCCAAAATGATGTGCTTGATGGGTGGGCCGGGGTGGCTCTGATTTTTGATGCAGTTTTAATTGTGCTTGTGGCCCCGCCCACCCTTTGCTCTTATCACCCATCTGAGGATTTGCAATTGATCCACAACATGTGACACCATGGAGCTGGAAAGTGTTAAACAAAAGCTAAAAACAGGAGAACTCACTCTACAAAGCCAGCACAGTGAAACCTGCTGACGTG
>JBBPBX010013932.1:24680-37259 GCA_038048925.1 Garcialebias charrua | reverse complement strand
AAACTGTCCAGATGTTCTGACTGAACTTTGTAGGGCCCTTTTTATAAAATCTTTTTTATACTTTGTGCAGATTATTAAACTAGCCTCCAATTTCCAAGTCAGTCCTTACCTCTATAGTCTTGTGCTGGTCAATGCCGAGGCTGTGCATGAGGCGAAGGACCTGTTCGCTGTACTCCCCCACGCCTGCTTCACCCTCAGCTGACAGTGATTTTTGGTACAGAACAGGCCTCTGCACGGGAACATCCAGAATCATCCACTTGTGCTCCTTAATCTGGGTCAAAGACAAGCGTTTGGACGGGTCCAGTACCAACATCCTGCGGATCAGGTGCTCACAGTCTGGAAGTGGAGGAATAAAACAAATCATGCAGGGTATGACAAGGTTATTGTAGCCTTTTGAAATTTAAGAGAATTGACTTTTTTTTTTTAAAGAAATGGGCCATTTGTGTGGAAAAATACCCAAGTTCGAGTTATAATCAAGAAAGTTAAACCACAAAACATTGTGTCCCCATCAGACCAACACAGATGAAGTGGGGCAGAAAGACTTTAGGAGCTGCTAAATTCCTTTCTTAGCCGTTTCTGCCGTCACATTTGACCAGCACTAAAATCTCTTTTCTGCTTTCCTCTCTCCCTAATGAGAGCTCCTCACCTTCAGTCAGTAGCTTGACGAGTTTGACGTCAGACACAGCTGGGTTCTCAACAGGATTACAGTTCCCCTGGCTGCAGCTCTTAGACCTGGCTGGACCCCTGCTGCCTGGACTGCATTCCTGCCTGACACACAGCATCCCTACCCACTTCTTAAAGTAAAAAAGTAGACCTGAGTGAAGTTGGCCCCCCCACCTTCTCGAAATCAAACAAAATTGGTGTCAAATGTTTGTGCTACGTTTGTGCTGGTTTGTGCAGCAAACATTTTCGTTTGTGCCGCTATCATTTTAAAGTTATAAAGAAATGTTTTTAGAGGTCATCAAAGGTCAACCAGCCCCCCCACCTTCTTCAAATCAAACAAAATTGGTGTCAATCAACTCGGCTACGTTTGTGCTGGTTTGTGCAGCAAAAAAAATTGTTTGTGCTGCTTTGGCTTTGAAGATATTAATGAAAGTGTAAAGGTCAAAAGGTCAACCAGCCCCCCCACCTTCTCTAAATCATACAAAATTGGTGTCAATCAACTCAGCTACGTTTGTGCTGGTTTGTGCAGCAAACATTTCCATTTGTGCCGCTATCATTTTAAAGTTATAAAGAAATGTTTCTAGAGGTCATCAAAGGTCAACCAACCCCCACCTTCTTCAAATCAAACAAAATTGGTGTCAATCAACTCGGCTACGTTTGTGCTGGTTTGTGCAGCAAAAATTTTCATTTGTGCAGGTTGGGAGCTGACCTTGTCTTTGTGAAGTAATTAGACGATCCGATGGTTGTCGACATGGAAGATGGAGAGTATATTTATCATGTTACATGTATATAAAAATCTGGGAATATAGCTCCATTACACTGACTTTGTTCCGAGAGGGGCAGAGATGGGGTAGAGGTATAACATCCAACTTGAGACCCTAACTGCTCCTCAGGTGCCTTCATAAACTACCCACTGCTCCTTTCTGGGTGTATCTCAGGTGTGATGGGTTAAAGGCAGAGAACTAATTTCGTCATTGTATGGGAACATACAGTGGTGTAGTCTACATTTTTGTAGTGGGTATACTGTGCTTAGAGATAAAAACCTGTCCGGAGGACCTACCGGTACTTAATTTTTCCTTTTTCTACCTAGATTACTGAGATGAATCAGGACATTTAGAGACAAAAATGCAATGTAGTGCAATGTAATTGACAATTTATTTTGAATTTTAAGCATATTTAACATTGCAAAATGTCTGTGATGCTTACATTTTAATAAATGCACAACAAACCTGAGCCTGATGACTGGATCTTGAAGGAGGCCCACTCCTCCGATATGGAGACCCTCTTTTCAGTCAGGACACCAGTTGACGTTATGGTACTGCAAACAGCACATCCTGCAGGAAGTAAATAAAAATGGTCATAATTGTATATTTTTTAATATTTCCTGATACCAGTAATAATACTAGAATCTACTGATTCACTAGACTGTAAGCATGTGTCGACAATTACATTCATTATTACCTTTCATTATTACTTGCATACACTTTTGCATTATGACCAACTAAAACGTGAAAATGAAATGATCACACACACACACACACACACACACACACACACACACACACACACACACACACACACACACACACACACACACATATATATAATTTCTCATGTAATATACTGTACTAAACTTTTGAAAGATATGATTATCAGACTATTTTAAAATTATCAAGTCATAATATGTTAATGTTGGAAATATATCAATTAAACCTTATATACAAATTGGTTCCCATATTTTTTTATATTTACCTAATTTTTTGTTCCTCCATTCCAACCAGGGATGTCTGTTTTTAAATTCCCGAGCCTGACTTTCACTCCACAAGGCTGGCCAATTTGGATCTAAAAATGAAACAAGGAGTTTTAAAACAGAGTAAAAAGCATAGCATTTTGTTGATTATTGGAGTGACAGACTTTGTCACAAACAAATCATTTTTATATTCACATATTTATTTATATGAAATGTTACTGTAAAATTCTGGACAGTAACCGTGTTTCCATCAAGGTTTCTTGATGCGCATTTTGGAGTTTGGCATCAGAAAAGGTCGATAAAAACATGCAGTTACTTGCTGCTTGAGCTAGCTTCAGCTAACTTGTACTAGCCAACACTTACCTGGGGAAATGCAGATATCAACCTCATTATGGCTGGTTTCGGCCGTCGAACTGGTAGGTTCTTCTAATGTTGTCTCTGTAGCTTCGGGTTCAGCTGGTTTATAAAAACATTCAAAAAGTGTAGCTTGTTTCCTTTTCATTTTGAGTCTGTCGTCGTTAGCGAAAATGCTCTACCACACCGTCTGTTGCCCGGCTGCATCCCGAGCAGCCAATCATAAAGGAGCTTCTTAAGAAACCAATCACAGAGCAGAGAACTATGGTAGTGAGCTCAGCTCAGCCAATGGCTGTGAGCCTCACGTACAACAGAGGAACACGTAACTATGGCAACCGCGAGAGTTGCGGCGCAGTGAAGAGTCCTTATGAGCAGCGAACATAATTTATAATAATAATAATAATAATTGTCTAATCTTGTCATCTGCGTATGTTTCCCATACACAGACGAAATTCGTCTCTGCATTTAACCCAACCACCTACCAGGTGGTGCAGTGAGCAGCCATAGAAGGCGCTCGGGGAGCTGGAGAAATAGGTGTGCACTCATAGACACCCCAAGGTGTGTAGTGGCCGGGACGCGAACCCGCGTCCTTCGGGTCCCAAGTCAAACGCCCTAACCACTACACCATCATCTTTATGCAACGTGTGTTTATTGTCACGTTACGTATCATTGGGCACATTTAAGTGGTTATACGGAAATCCCCAAGCTTTTCTAGTGGGTATACGGCGTATACCTGCGTATCACGTAGACTACACCACTGGGAACATACGATGATGACAACACATAGCACACAGCACTTATGATTCTCACTGTGTTGTGGGTCACTGGGCACAATGTGAATTAAACTGATGTTTAAAGCTGCTATATGTAGTTTTTGGAACACGCTGGAACTTTTCAGCTCAGCCTCCATAGCTTCGCCTCTGTCGCAGCCGCTGCAATGTTCTGTGTTTATATGTTAATAAAACGTTCTAAAAAATAAAATAAAAACATGGAGCGCTGGTCCAGCACACCAGAACACCAGGAAATCTGCAGAGCCTCGCGCAGCCACGTTGAACCCGAGTTTAATTCGCTCGTGACAAATTCATTCATTTCCTCATCATTTCAGTCATGGAGTCAGCGGAGGAGGAAGCGATCACTTGACTTTTGGCAAAAAAACAAAAGAAAAGTCCAGATCAGGGATGAAGAAGGGGAATTTAATACATTTGTGTCACATACAAAACAGTCCTGTATCGCTTTGCAATCCTTTGAACGATAACGGGGGCGTGGGTTAGGGGCGTGAGAAGCTCTGTTTTTATTGGCTGGTTAAAAACTCTGTTTTTATTGGCTGGTTAACGGCGGGTCACTGTGGGTTTTTATAAATGCTTTTAGTACCACCTGGAGAAGCAAGGGGACTATAGTTTTTTTCAGATTACTTGTAGGGGTGGGCGATATATCGAATATACTCGATGTATCGCGATATTTTAAATGTACGATGGTTAAAAGGGCTATATCGTGTATATCGAGGATCCTCCTGCTGTCGCGCGGGCCCCCACTCGCCCCCCTCCTTCCTGCAGGCTGCAGGAGCCGCGCGCGAGACTTTCAGCACAACATGTAAACACGGCAGATATGAAGAGCGCTGCACGCTGCTGAGGGGGGAAAACAATGTTCTGAGCTAGTTTGGATTAAATTGTCAGATGAGGGCATAAAAAATGTTTTTGTAGACGATGCTGAAAATAGTCCCGAAGAAAGGTCTGAACTACGAATCTTTTTCACCATTTAAACAGCGGAGTGGAGCATGAACGGCAGAACCAAGTGTTTTTACAGCTGCTGCTTCCTTAAAACAAACCACGGGTCTGAGCTTAGTCATGCGTGCACCGCAGAGAGAGGTGGAGACATTAATAAATCAGCATTTTATCATTATCGCTAAAGACACGGTCCTTAGCGGCTAACAAGATGGCTAACGCGTTAGCCGTCTTCTTCCACAGCTGAGACTGACCGTGTCTTTAGCGATACAGCTGATTTAATAATGTCTCCACCTCTCGGTTCACGTTTCTGAGTGGAGGCTGTCGTGTTTTTACACAAGGATTCAATGCGACACTTTGTAGAGCAACTTAGAGAACGTCTTCGTGAACCCGGAAACAACCCCCTGACCCTTTCACAATAAAACCGGATACAGTACACAGAGGCTCACATTTACTGCAGTACTGTGATAAATCTGTTCTTGTTCAGAGGTTTTGCAGACATTGCCTGAACTTGGCACAGTTTGAAACTTGTGCACATTTTGTGGTTTGTTGTTAAAAATTACTAGCACATGCAAATAGTTGAGAGTTGTTACCTGTGACTGTTCTGGGTCAGTAAATTTTATGGCCACTGTTTACACTTTTGTTTTTGTATTTTAAAGGCCTTAATTGTTTTGATTTAATATTTTTTTAATGTTAAAAGCACAAGAGCACCTTTTTAAGTTTAAATTATGTATTCTTCCTTTTTGCTTGAAGTACTTTTTATTTATGTGTGCAATTGATGGTTAAAATAAAATATTTAAGTTTGTTCAAATTTAGTGTTGACATTTTTTAATCAATTTTGAATCATTTTTTCATTGATTTTGGAGATATCGCGATATATATCGTGTATCGTGATATAGCCAAAAAATATCGCGATATAATATTTTCCTCATATCGCCCAGCCCTAATTACTTGTCTAACATAAGTCTGTCAGGAGATAGTGACAGAGTGAAGAAATATGTTAAAAATATATTTTTTAGAAAAGTCACATATAGCAGCTTTAAAGTTATTAATGAACTCCAGATACATTTTCTGTTTCAGTCAGTGTTAAATTAATATCAATAAACTATTTCCTGATATCTTCTTAGCCACAGTGAAAGACGGGGATCATGTTATTGCCTTTCTTTCTTTTCTTTTGTCTGTTAGAAAAATATCTAATGAACCTTTAAATTTTATGAAACTCAAAATAATCATTTGATGTACATCTAATGCTAGATGACACAAGATCTTTTTAGAAAACTTTGGCATGTCAGATGAAAAGTTCTGTAAGCTCAATCATCCAGGTAGAGAACAACAAAAATGGTTAATGATTTAACTATTTTTGTTGGCATGTCAGATGGTGAGCGGTTTACATTGGTTTACATTACATCATTCCTTTGAAGAATGATAGTTTCATTATTGATGGTAAATGTATGTAAAGTCGTTTTTCAGTCTATGTACCGTAAGCTGATCAGCAAGTGTAGGTGGTTAATTTAGCACAAAGAGTTCTGTTTTCATTTATGATTTGATTCATTTCAGACAGAAAGACTCCAAACATGGGCTACTTAGTGCCTCGTTGAGTTTTTGCAATTTAACTAAATGTAGAAAAGTTGGGATTAAATTTTTAAGTGTGTGTTCCCCCTCTGCAGATAATCACAGCGAGGCCATGGAGGTGGATGTGGATGTTGAAATCCCAGCCAGTAAAGCCACGGTGCTCCGAGGCCACGAGTCCGAAGTGTTCATCTGTGCATGGAACCCTGTCAGTGATCTGCTGGCGTCGGGGTGAGTCCATCTGTGCACAGAGGAGTCCTAATTACATCTTGGATGTCATATGTGTGCACCCCGTTTCCATCCATAAGATATACAAACCAGAACCTTTTGAACCCTTCCTCTTGTGTTCTGTTCAGCTCGGGTGACTCGACCGCTCGAATCTGGAACCTGAATGAAAACAATAACTCCAACTCCACCCAGCTGGTGCTGCGCCACTGCATCCGAGAAGGTGGTCAGGATGTCCCTAGTAACAAAGACGTCACCTCGCTAGACTGGAATGTAGGTTTCAGAAGAGCTATCCTACCTCTGCCATATGGTAAACAGACAAACACCTTCTGGTTTTTTCCTTCCAACAGAGCGATGGGACTCTCCTGGCAACTGGCTCCTATGATGGATTCGCCAGAATATGGACAAAGGACGGTATGTCCTCCATCACTGTCATACCTTGTGTTTCCCAGGTTTACTGCATTGTTCTTGTGAATAACTGTACATTTGAAGGATTCTTTCTCTGAAACAAATTAATAATTATTCTTCTTCATCAGGAAATTTGGCCAGCACCTTGGGGCAGCACAAAGGACCCATATTTGCACTCAAGTGGAACAAGAAGGGGAACTGTATTCTCAGTGCTGGAGTAGATAAAGTGAGATCCTAGTACATGGATTAATGCAATTTTTATACTTATGCTGTCTTAGAGTTTTAATTATTTTAATTGGTGACCGTTTTGTGTTTTATCTTAAATGTAGATTCTAGTAAAAAAATAACATTTTACGTATGTATGTAAATCACTTGATTATAGAAATCCAGGAAGGGAAAAACTTTCAGTAAGATCTATTTGTTTATTAATTTATTTAAAATGTTTCATGTTTTAAAATGCACCTTGGATGTTTTCAGACGACAATCATTTGGGATGCACACACAGGGGAAGCCAAACAACAGTTTCCATTTCACTCAGGTGAGTGCAGTCACGTGTTCATAATAAATGATCCCAGGGATGATGCAAAATGTTTGTCATATTGTGTGACCAACCTTCTAACGAACATGGATGCAATCATTTCACAGCTCCGGCGCTGGATGTGGACTGGCAGAACAACACCACGTTTGCTTCCTGCAGCACAGACATGTGCATCCACGTATGTCACCTGGGCAGCGACCGGCCTCTAAAAACCTTTCAGGGCCACACGGTGAGCAGCTTCTCCTTGTTGCTTCTGACCTGCATTTCACAAACTCCCCTGACCTTCGCTGTAATTATTGTACTCCACAGAATGAAGTCAACGCCATTAAGTGGGATCCATCGGGTATGCTGCTAGCCTCCTGCTCCGATGACATGACCTTAAAGGTGAGACTGGTTACAGGCTGCACCGAACAAAGACGAGACGAGGTTTGTGTTCATATTTTGTCGTTGCTTTTTGACAGATTTGGAGTATGAAGCAGGAGTCATGTGTCCATGATCTCCAGGCTCATAGCAAAGAAATCTACACTATCAAGTGGAGCCCCACTGGCCCGAGCACAAACAACCCTAATGCTAACATCATGCTCGCCAGGTAGGAGCTCCTTCCTGGTTTACATAAAGTATCATACAGAGCGTCTAGTCACAAGTTCATGAACAATTGTTAATGTTTGGCAGTACAGACAACAGTTTGATGTAGGTTTTTTTGGGAATAGAACATGGATGTTAAAGGTGAAACCCCATTCTGACCCAGAATCCCAGTGCAGGTAATGGTCAGTAGTCAACATCCTGACCCAGGTGTGCATGCATGTGTAAACGTTCCAGTTCAAATGCCTCAAGAATTTATTAGTCCACGACGATTACCCCACACATCTGCCTATAAACCAATCTGCTACTGCTCAGTAGAAACCTCAAATCAAACTTGGTAGATAAAAATTTAACATTTTTAATGACCTGCATTGTTTTTTTTTTCTTTTTTGGTAACATTTTGATCTTTTTCAATTCTTCGTTAGCTTCACTTAGACCCTCGTGAGACAGGTTAGTTTTACCCTACTGATGATGTGTTGTCACAACAGTAATCCTGCTCAGTACGAGAGGAACCGCAGGTTCAGACATTTGGTGCATGTGCTTGGCTGAGGCGAAGCTACCATCTGAGGGATTATGACTGAACAACTCCAAGTCAGAATCCTGCCTAGACGCACTGATACAGAAGCGCCGATGTTCCTCGGCTGGTCTCTGATAGCCGGCTCCGGCTGGTGCGGAGAGCCATTCCCGACCGGGACGAAGTGCGACCGAACTGTGGCCACACCTCGTTTGACGCACACTGCATGTTTCGCGAGGGTGCGGCGCTGAATGACTCACGGACGACCTGATTCTGGGTTAGGGTTTTGTACGTAGCAGAACATCTCCCTCGCTGCGATCTATTGAAAGACGGCCCTCGATTTTAGGATTAGGGCGGCTGTAGCTGAGCAGTTAGAGCAGTCGTCCTCCAATGTAGGAATGTGCAATATGGCCTAAAATTCATATCACGATATGAAATGTGAAGGGTGGCGATAACGATATATATCGCGATATGTTTTTGGTATAAAACTTGCAATAGAAATAAAAAAAAGCATAGGGTGTCCTTTTGCCATAATTTATTTTGAAAACTGCTATACCACAAAATAATCTCTTAAGAAAATTTCACTACTAGGTCCAGAGAGTTTTTAAATAATTAACAACTCAAGCATTAGGCTTCTTTCTTGTAGTGCAAAATATATCTTGTGTAGTTTTAGCCATAAGTTATAAACTAAAGAATATGTTGTTAACTCTTAACAGTTTCCAATAACGAGCAGCATTTTACACTGAAAACACTTCAGCCTCCAACCCTCTAGAGGGCGTCTCCTTCAGCTTTAAGGAGAGCTGACAAGGCAACCAGTTTCCTCTGTGGCTTTGACCAGAGGTCCTCGCAGTAAAATCACACAACACAGCGTTCTGTTCACAGATCAGAGGGCAGGTTTCTCTAAAGCTGACCAACGCTTACTTTAACTTTACACACAAAAAAATACTTTCAACAGAACCCAGCGTTTTGCGCATGCGTCCGATGGCGAAACTACGGCAAGCCGGACGAAGTTAGCTTATAGCTTCGCAACTTAGCGCTCGAAGAAAAGACTTTAACACCACTTACGCACAGTTTTAAACCAAAAAAAAAGTAAAGATTAAATCTGACAACTCTGATTTAAAGCTGACCAACGCTTACTTTAACTTTCGACAAAAAAAATAAAAAATTTCGACGGAACACAGCGTTCTGCGCATGCGTCCGATGGCCGCCGGACAAAGTTAGCCTGTAGCTTCGCTACTTAGCACTCGAAGAAAAGACTTTAACACCACTTACGCACAGTTTTCAACACAAAAAAAGTATTGATTATCTCTGACAACTCTGATTGTACACTTCAACACCACTTATGTACAGTTTTAAACTAAAAAAAGTAAAGATTAAATCGGACAACTGTGATTTTCTGCGGTTAGCCGGTAGAAGACAGATCCCTATTGTAGGCTAAATTTATATCGTTTATACCGTGTACCGGTTATATCGCGCATCCCTACTCCAATGCAAGAGTTAAGGGTTCGAATCCACCAGCAGTCGCATACTGAAGTGTCCCTGGGCAAGACACTGAACCCCTCATTGCCTCTGATAATTGTCCCATCAGTGTATGAATGTGATCTAAAGAATTGATTAGTCTATATAGATTAGGGGTTGAACGAGTACATAATTTTTAAACTCGACATTAACATATATAAACTCGAGTAGTACTCGAGTAGTCGATGATGTCATAGGCTCTTAAGATGCAAAATAAATAAATATATAAAAATGCATAAAAACTTCATTATTTACCAAAAAAATTAAAAATAAAAGACCAACAAAACATTGGGAGCATTTATTATGCTCCTATCATTTATCATACTGCAGATAAGTCAAGGAAAAACAAAACTACAGTATTAGTTATTACGGTATTATTAAAGACCGTGTAAAGTGAAATTAAATGTGTGTTTTGAGTTTGTCACACGGCATAAATATGTGTTATTAAAGGTGGGGTATGTAACATTGTAATGTAGTCTGTAACTTTTCAAACAATATATTTTTAACATATTTCTTCACTCTGTCACTATCTATTGACAGACTGATGTTAGACAAAGTAATCTCTGAAAAAAACTATAGTCCCCTTGCTTCTCTATCAGCATTTATAAAAACACTGAAAACACAGAGTGACCCGGACACTGACCAGCCAATAAAAACAGAGTTGTTTGTCACGCCCCAACCCACGCCCCCACCTGTCCCAGCCGCAGCGCCGCGGCTCGTTCTCATTCAAAGGATTGCAAAGCGATGCAGGACTGTTTTGTATGTGACACAAAATGTATTAAATATCCCTTCTTTATCCCAGAGCTGGACTTTTATTTGTTTTTTTGCCAAAAGTCAAGTGATCGCTTCATCCTTCACTGACAGGAATGAGGAAATGGATTTGTCACGACTCACGAGCGAATTAAAACATGTCCAACGTTGCTTCGTGAACCTCTGCTGATTTCTTCTGGTTTTTGTGTTGTTGGATGAGTGATTCATGGTTTTATTATATTTTTTAAACAGTTATATTATCATATAAACACAGAACTTCGCAGCGCAGAGACAGGACATGTACTGGGGGCGGAGCATTCCAGACATTCCAGACCAGCGCTGACAGACATGATGAAATCACGAGCGAATTAAATCATGTCCAAACGTTGCTTCGTGAACCTCTGATGATTTCTGCTGGATTTTGTGTTGTAGGACTAGCGCTCCATGGTTTTATTTTATTTTATTAGAAGGTTTTATTAACATAAACACAGAATATCGCAGCGGCTCTGAGCAGACAGCAGCAGGGGGCGGAGCAGATCCCAAGTTCAGCAGAGCACGGACTGTGGCATTCTGCTCCCTCCCCTCAGAGCCATATATGGCTCTGAGGGGAGGGAGCAGAATGCTTTTCTGCGCTGAAAATATTTTTAAGTCCCAGAGTGTTCAAAAATCGCATACCATACCTTTAATCACCCATATAAATCTGACTGATTAAAAACATTGTTTTCCTTATAAAATTAAGTCTCAAATATAATGAAAAAACATAATTGTGCCCTGGTCTGAAACGCTGGGGGCGTGTCAGCGCGTGGGCGTGGTTTCAGCACAGTACTGCCCCCGTGTCCTGCACCCTGAAGATGTTCGCGAAGGCTGGCAGCCTAATAGGAGTTCTCCAGCCCTACTCATTTGAACCTCCAGATAAAAATATAGGAAACCAAAGAGGTCAGTGAAAAGCAATTGTCAGCAAAATATTCGTCAAACTTTTTATTTTCTTAGAATGTGAGCACACAATGTGAAATCACACAGATACATAACAGCAGCTGTGCGCGGGGGACGTGAGGTCCACTCTGTTTGTCAGTGGCTGCGCGCCTGCCCCGGTCAAGCTGCGCGGAGACTCGGCTGAGCGCGGACCGACCCGGGACAACCAGGGAGGCCTGTCCGTGGCGTGTCGCTGGGACTCTGGAGGGGAAGTGTGCGGGAAAAAAGCTAAATTGTCTGAGGTGAAACTTTCTGCTGCCCGCCCGGTCCGGACCGGCCCGGTACGTCAGCAGCAGAGATCAAGTAAATAAAATAAATTAAATAAAGTCACCAAGCGGGTGCCCTGACCATTGCGACATCCAGGGAAGATGCAGGAACGAGGCATAATTGATTAGCTAGCTAACAATGAACAAAATATCTATGCTATTGCTATCTGATGCTATCTGCGATTCGCGAGTGAATGGCTCCACCGATGCGAAGAACGAATTTATACGGCTGGAGCTGCAGGGGGTGGGGCTTTAGACCGCGTGACGAAACGCGGTCACATTTAAACCACGCCTAAAAAATCCTGAAGCAGACATATCTTTAAACAAAGTTTGATCTATAACTCCAAAATTAATTGAGCTACAATTTTGAGACTTTTTACTCATTTACAAGATTACAATTATGACATTTATAATGTTTATTGAAGAAAATATTGAAATTCACTTTACACGGCCTTTAATATTAACTTAGTGAATGTACCGTGCGGCGCACACGTCAAAACGAAACTTAAAAACAAGTGTCCACACCGCATCACCGCCTGCAGTGCTGTGCAATTTAGGTTTACTTTTAGAGATTATTGTGTTTATAGGTTTTTAATAGGTCTAGAGAGATGAATATTTGTTGCTTTTTGTTTGTGAAACAGAGAGGAAGCTGTTTCCGTGTTCTATATGACCTGCAATCCAACACCGCCCCCTCCTGTCACAATCTACGGTGGTCAGTGACAGAAATTGATTCAATGAGCAGCAAAGCA
>JBBPBX010013932.1:6112-23024 GCA_038048925.1 Garcialebias charrua | reverse complement strand
AGTCCATGTCCAGCAGTCACAAACCGTGTTTCCATCCATTTTCATTTCTAATTTTGAGCTAATTTTTGAAATCTCGCAAATATGTAAATACAAATTAATGCGAAGCAGAAGTGTTTCCATCAACTGGCTTGAAGCGCATCTACCGGGCCACGCACAGCGTCATTACGTCAGACGTCAGCATCATTACGTCAGACGTCAGCGTCATTACGTCAGACGTCAGCACTGCGCATGTCTACAGTAAACAGGAAGTAGCGGTTGAAAACAGAACCCGGCCACACATCTCGTCAAAATGGAGAGAATATTTCAGGTACGTGTTGCTATCGGGCAAGTTGTATTTATTCTGTCATGCCAACTAGTTTTAGCGATGTTACATGTTGTCCGGAGCGGAAACAGCTGAACGTCACGTGACGTGAATGTTCGCTACGGCAGAACTGAGTCGGAAAATCTGTTTCCATCTGTCGTTTTGCGCATCTGCTCATTTTCGAAGATCCCAAAAACCACCTCAAGCGAGCGTATAAACTTTTTGGCAAATTTGAGGAAGTAAATTCGGATTTTGCCGTTTCCATTAAGCTTTTCTGCTGCGATACTTCAAAATGCGCAGCTAGAAACCTTGATGGAAACACGGCTACTGTGTGAGAGGCAGGGGACACCCTGGACAGGTCTCCAATCTATCACAGGGACACATATAGAGACAAATGAGACAAACAACCATTCACTCTCTCACTCACACCTAGGGACAACTTAGAGTTACCCGTATTTTCCGGTGTATAGGTCGCACCTTTTTATGGTTTTTTCAAGGCCTGCGACCTATACACCGGTGCGAGCTATTTATGGATTTTTCCCCATATTTTTAGTCCAATTTTTGGCTCAGTTATGACCGGCTTTCATTTTGGCAGAAAATGGTGCAGTACCACTTTTGTTAACTAGGGGGACACTTCCAGAGGAGTACTGTACACCGACCGTTTCCAGCTCATGTGTCCAAAAAAAAGCTCCTCTGCTCGGACTGACTCTGTCGGCCTCCTGGTCTGGAGGTAACTTCTTTTAGCTCTGTGTTTGTTAGCTGTTTGTTTGCAAGAT
Source organism: Garcialebias charrua (assembly GCA_038048925.1). Lineage (NCBI taxonomy): Eukaryota > Metazoa > Chordata > Actinopteri > Cyprinodontiformes > Rivulidae > Garcialebias > Garcialebias charrua. The sequence continues at coordinate 21,947 of JBBPBX010013932.1, read as the reverse complement.
AAGTCAAGAACCACTCAGCGGATTTTTCTGAAACTTACAGAATGTAATCACTGTATGGACATTTACAAGTGAGTAGCTTTATTAGATGTTTGAGATTAAAAAAAAGATCTTTTATTAGCGTTAGCTTCAGTTAGCTTCTGTTTATAACGTTATAAATAGCTCCAAAACCACTTGGTGGATATTTTTTCTGCTTACAGAGTGTAATTATATGGGGTTTAACTAACTGTTGGCCTGGATGAAACATTTGAGATAAAATTCGATTTTTTTATTCGTGTTTTGAGAGACGGACTCTTCTGTTAGCATTCCTTTTATTTCCGTGTATATTTTAGCAAATAGCTAATAAACCACTAACCCTTGTGCTATAATGTCAGCTATAATTTTTAGCAAACAAATAATTGTTTTTACCGTGATAATCTTCTTAAAAGCCTTGATGTGCGCTCCTGTGGCAGACATTTGCAGCAGAGCTAAACACTCGGTCCATATTGCCGAGTTGTCTCAGCAGTGACGCATCACGTCAGCGGTGGATGACGCGTTACGTCGGCGGTGACGTAGGTGCGACCTATATCTGGATTTTTCCAATTTATTGATAAAAATTGGACAATGCGACCTATACACCGGTGCGACCTATACAACAGAAAATACGGTACCCATCAGCCTAACATGCATGTTCATGGTCTGTGGGAGGAAACCGGAGAAAACCCACGCGTGCACAGAGAGACCATGCAAACTCCATCCAGGAAGGCCCCCAGATTTGAACCAGCAACCTTCTCCTTGAAAGGCAGCATTTCTACCAACTGCACCACAGTGCTGCCCAAAGACCCAACCAGACTATAGTCAAATAAAGATATGAACAGACGTTCATCATTACAGTACTATGTTGCAATGATCCATCCATCCAACCACAACCAACCCAATTTAATTTGCTTTTTTTATATAGTGCCAAGTCACAACATAAGTCATCTCAGGGCAATGAACAAAAGCTATCACATACATTATAAAAGTTTATTAATAAAACTCAACAAAGTTACGTCAGGTCTTCTGGACGGATTGTTTTTGTTGAAACATTTCATCTTACATCCAAAAGACTCCATCAGTCCAAGGAGCCACAGCAAACTCGGTCTGAAAAATATCTTCACATAGTGGGTCAACCAGTTTGATGGTGGTAAGATGATTTCTGGAATCCGCCCTCTCCCCCGCTGACTCGTCTGAGGCAGCCATGACCAAAGTGGTTCAAAACATCAAAGTTCATGATCAATGATCCATGTAAACGTTTCAACAAAAAGAAACCATCCAGAGGACCTGACTTAACTTGGATTTTTTTGCCTGGATTATTGAGCAGGAACTTTGACATAGTCTATCTAAGGAAGCCAGCAGATTGTGATGAATCTTCACTTCACTACAATCTCCCATCCTGAGCAAGCACATTGGCAACAGTGGAAAGGGAAAAAAAAAAAACTTTTAACAGAAATAAATCAGCAGAATCAGGCTCAAGATGAGCGACCATATGCTTCAACCAGCTGAGGTTTGACAGGACAGGAAGGTGAAACAAACAGAATGACAGGTCCAGGTGTACTTTCTATTGGAGGAAAGGCAAAAAAATCACACATAGGATGGAAATAATTACAAATACAAACAGATAAAGTAGAGCAAATAAAGACAGCAGCAGAGTGAGGAAGTGTTGTCAGCTTGTCCTCCAGCAGCCTAAGCCTATAGCAGGGAGGAATAGCTCAGGAAACCCAAGCTGACCCTAACTGTAGGATAAATCAAAAAGTAAAGTCCGAAGCCTACAGGTAATCTGTAGACAAGGTGTCAGCCTCAAAGACAGCCTCCAGCTTCCTTCTTTAGATAGATAACTTTACTAATTGACTTTTATAATGTATGTGAATGTTTCTGTTCGGTGCCCTGAAATGACTTATGTTGTGACTTGGTGCTATATAAAGGAAATGCATTAAATTGAATTGATAACTGAAATATCTGCCTCCCATTCTACTTTTGGAAATTCTAGGAGCCACAAGCAAACCTGCAGTTTAAAAGGGAAGTGCTCAGTTAGGAAAGTATGGAACAATAAGATCCTTAAGATGGAGCTAGGTTGTTGAGAGCTTTGTTTGTTGGAAGTAAGATTTTGAATCCAAATTTTAATTTGACAGGTGGCCAATGGAGAAAAGCTAAAACTGTTACAGTACAATGATAAGGTGCTGTTTATAAGGCTGAGTTCGTTGCAGCTCCTCAGCCTGACAAAGTATTTTGAATAAAAGATAAAACATTTCAACACAGAAGATTATGTCCAGAGGACCTGACTTAACCTTGTTATATTCATCTATCTGGATTATTGAACATGTATCAGAACATTACTTTTTTCTTTTCCACTATCATTCAGTGTTTTACACTGACAGTTTTAAGAGTGTGTATGTGTGCAACATAAGATAGCATGTAACAAAAGTTCTGCTCAGTTTTCTGAGTTTAGTAGAAAGAAGGTCAAAATCCTGCAGTGAGGTTTCTGCTTTGGTGATGTAGCGTGTGCACCAGTGAAATGGGAACTGGGGATAGAGCCATCAAAAATGAGGTATGACCCAGAGTTCATGGAGTCCCCCCCACCCCCCTGCTGTTCATCCCTTTTATCGAGCAGCCCAGTTGTTGGTTTAACTCAGGGCCTTCTCAGCAGGTCTTGGCACAGTGTAGACCCCTTGGCCAAAGACAGTTTGCTCAGAGAAAGAGGGAAGACTGCAAGTCCCAAACAGCAGCTTTTCCAGCATCAAGCACCACATACTTCCAATCATCCTTAAATTCCCCTCATGCGTTCAGAACCAGCAGAGCTGGGGAAGAGGTCTAGTCTAATCCTGTCTCTGTAAAACAAAAAATAAATGTAAAATGCATCGTCACACATCCTGAATTTGTGAGGAAGGAGAAGTTTACACCTTTAATTTAAGAAATGTTACAGCTTGGGGCTTTTTGTATTGTGGTGGCACATCACAGGCAGGGATATAATGACACATTTTATTGGAGAGAAAATGAATGCACACTTTCCTCAGCATGGGTGGTCCAGTCAGGGGTGAGAATCCCATAGACAATTTGCATGCAAGCTAAACTGAACATCTCTGATTTATTCATTAGGACATCACTCAAGTGCATGTTTTCAACAAGTGGAAACACTGGGGGGCTGTTTACATGGCGTGTATTTTGAGTGAAACCGCACCTTTCTCTCTGCGGTTCTGCCGATCGTTTACACGACACCACTGGCCCCCCTCTTTGAATCCAGAGGTTTCTGAATCCACCTTCCAGAGTGGAGGTTTTTTGCTGACCCCCAGTTGATAACATAAACATCTCCCGCTGAGCTTTTGTTTGAACCACATGCGCGCGCGCACGCACGCACGCACGGACAGACGGCATTTCTATCAACAATGACGGCGGACACGCACTGCCTTTTGAACTACGACTGATGGAATATATTTCAATTCTCATATTTAATTAATCTACACCTGAATGTAGCTGCATCTGTGTTGGAAGAGACACAGTCTGATCCAGTTCTTATGTCGCTGTTTATTGAACGAGGCAGGTGGATATTTCACATGACATGCTGCACTATAACATACTAAATGTGCTAAATAATAACAGTTTAACAATAATAAACATTATTTATGTTAGCGTGGGAGATATATAAAGTTATTTGAGCTAAATGAAGCTATCTGGACTCAAGTTACGTGATTTAAACGATGCGTAACATGTTGCGTGTTATTAAAGGAGAAATGAAAAGTGTTTTTAAGCTAATAGTAGTCTAATGAAAAGCATAAAATAAGCTTGTTGAGAAATTTTCACAAGTCAAAAATGTCATCCTAACTCAAATTTAGACTTTGCAAAGTGAAAAAATTCTCATCTGGTGTTTTTGACCCCCCTCCCCCTGCCTGCTCTCCGTCCCCTGAATATGACGTAGGCAGTGCAATGGTCGTCCCTCATACAGTAATATTAGTGTGTGTATCTAGTTGTGGACAAAAAGGTTTCAGTGTGTAGCAATTAGGGATGCAGCAAAAAAAATCTATTTTTTAAAGAATCAAGATTCTTAGTCCTGGCGATTCAGAATCGATTCTAAAAGCCCCAAAATCGATTTTAAAACTTTTTTAAAATTTTATATTGTATTTTTACCGCTCCTGTGCATTCGGCCGCTGTAGAATTTTGGCCGTGTAGGGCCACCGTAGTTAGTTAGCCAGGCAGCTCCCAATGGAGCCTGCTAGCAAGGAGGGAGACAGCATGTTTCAACTTGCTCCTTCATCTTTAAAAATCATTTTAGATCCTACTATGTTCTGGGGAAGACAGAGCTTAACAAGACATTGGTAACTGTTTCAGGACATTTTCAACACCCCCACTTCCACGTTAGCATACGGCGCTAGCATGCTAACGTTAGCATACGGCGCTAGCATGCTAACGTTAGCATGCGGCGGCTAACGCACGGCTATTCGTATTTCCAGGATAGAAATGCCCATTAATGCACTAAATCACCAAACTGTTTTTGACAAACTAAAGTGATATCCTTCAGATTCAAAAAAGTCTTCTGCTTCCATTTTAAATGACAGACAGGAGGACAGTAATGATGGGTTTATAGCTTCAGTGTTATTGTAAGATAGCAAAGGAGGTCTTAATTGTGTCATAAAAGTGCGTCCAGAAAATGACTACAGAAATCACTGCACTTCGGCATGTAGCAGGAAAAATGTAAAAAACTATTTCTTTAAGCTACTGACTTGAAAAAAGCATACTAAGTATGTTTATGTGTGTTGTTTACTATATGAAATTCTTGTTATATCGATTTTTTCAGATTTGATTACATTTCTCCTTTAAAGTTGAAAATGAAGACACCAGGTTTATTCTGTATTTATTTATTCAACACCACAAACTGTATGTCACACAAACACTGAGAATTAAATTGAATACTATTAAAAACACGTTAACTGAACTGTAACTTAGTTAATGAACTGGACTCTGCTCGGGTTTCATCCTGGATACTGGTCCCACGTCCAAACCGGTCCACCTGGTGGAAGGACAGCTTCTCGACCATGCAGGAAAAAAATAAAAATAAAAACAGTTGGTTGTTGTGTGATCGAAGTAAACACAAGCAACCATTATTAAGAACGTTTTACCTGCTGTAAATCAGCTGTTTATCACGGACTAAAGTCTGACATCGTTGACTCGGTTCTGGTCCACTCAGCATCTGGTGTGGAGCTTGTTAGATGAAGCAGGTCCCACTTGGCATCAAATCTGTCGACTCTTATCCAAAATTCAGCTTTAACTTGTTGTTAACTTGTTGACAACAACTTGTAGTTTGCTGAACTTTTAGCCCCAGAGGAAAGCAGACTGAGGCAGCACGCATGCGCATTAGGTGAAGGTTCAAAACTTCACAGCGCCATCTAATGACCCGGCATGATAACTACAGCAGATTCATGAGGGTGGGGGGGATTCGAGCGGATGCATGTAAACACATAATTTGTCCGTGTCAACGCAGGTCTTTTCCTCTAATTAACATACGAAAAAACCTACGTTTCCCCCCACCATGTCCGTGTGGCCTGGGTTTCTTGGGGCACAGGATGTAAACATGACAGTGCAAGAGTAGAGATTGTCAGCTCGTCATTTCAATCACTTTTGAACTATTTTATTCTCCAAACTGAGGCTTTTTAAAGAAATATGTCAGCAAAACACAATTAAAACTTCATAACTACTGTATTAATAAAGCACATAAAAGTTTGAACTGTCTCTTCAAAAGTTTGTAAAAAAAAATTTGTATATACTGTATATTACCGTAAGCACCAACCATCCCATCTGATGTGTACTGTACTTTTACCACTATTCTGTCACTTGGCAAAGATCCTGAGCAGAATACAAACATTGATATACTGATAATAATAGTTTCTACTTTTTGGATTTCACCTCGTTTCATAATGTAGCTTGATGTTATTTTGTTTTACATTACTAATTTTATTTTATTTTCATTTTATATGCTTTTATGACTGTTTATTGTTGTGTGAACCTCGTCTGTGGTTATTTTGTTTAAAACAGGTCTCTCTTGAAAATGAGTCCTCATGGCTCAATGAGACTAACCTGTATGAATAAAGGTTGAATGAAAAAGTAAGTGCTTAACATTAATTAGCAGCTGCAGAAAGAAAAGCTTTGCAGAGAGTGGTGAAGGCTGCACAGAAGTCTGTTGGAGTCAGTCTCCCCACCATCACAGACATTTACACCTCCAGATGCAGGAAGAGGGCCACCTGCATCATGAAAGACCCCACTCACCCAGCACACTCACTTTTTTGCCCTTCTCCTCTCTGGAAGGAGATTGGGGGGCATACAGTGTAGAACCACTGGACTGAGGAACAGCTTCTACCCTGAGCCTGTTAGACTCATGAATCTCTAACCAGGATAATCACTGTGAAAAATCATATTATGTTGCTGCTGATCTGTTTCATGTTGCTGCTGATCTGTTTCATGTTGCTGCTGATCTGTTTCATGTTGCTGCTGATCTGTTTCATGTTGCTGCTGATCTGTTTCATGTTGCTGCTGATCTGTTTCATGTTGCTGCTGATCTGTTTCATGTTGCTGCTGATCTGTTTCATGTTGCTGCTGATCTGTTTCATGTTGCTGCTGATCTGTTTCATGTTGCTGCTGATCTGTTTCATGTTGCTGCTGATCTGTTTCATGTTGCTGCTGATCTGTTTCATGTTGCTGCTGATCTGTTTCATGTTGCTGCTGATCTGTTTCATGTTGCTGCTGATCTGTTTCATGTTGCTGCTGATCTGTTTCATGTTGCTGCTGATCTGTTTCATGTTGCTGCTGATCTGTTTCATGTTGCTGCTGATCTGTTTCATGTTGCTGCTGATCTGTTTCATGTTGCTGCTGATCTGTTTCATGTTGCTGCTGATCTGTTTCATGTTGCTGCTGATCTGTTTCATGTTGCTGCTGATCTGTTTCATGTTGCTGCTGATCTGTTTCATGTTGCTGCTGATCTGTTTCATGTTGCTGCTGATCTGTTTCATGTTGCTGCTGATCTGTTTCATGTTGCTGCTGATCTGTTTCATGTTGCTGCTGATCTGTTTCATGTTGCTGCTGATCTGTTTCATGTTGCTGCTGATCTGTTTCATGTTGCTGCTGATCTGTTTCATGTTGCTGCTGATCTGTTTCATGTTGCTGCTGATCTGTTTCATGTTGCTGCTGATCTGTTTCATGTTGCTGCTGATCTGTTTCATGTTGCTGCTGATCTGTTTCATGTTGCTGCTGATCTGTTTCATGTTGCTGCTGATCTGTTTCATGTTGCTGCTGATCTGTTTCATGTTGCTGCTGATCTGTTTCATGTTGCTGCTGATCTGTTTCATGTTGCTGCTGATCTGTTTCATGTTGCTGCTGATCTGTTTCATGTTGCTGCTGATCTGTTTCATGTTGCTGCTGATCTGTTTCATGTTGCTGCTGATCTGTTTCATGTTGCTGCTGATCTGTTTCATGTTGCTGCTGATCTGTTTCATGTTGCTGCTGATCTGTTTCATGTTGCTGCTGATCTGTTTCATGTTGCTGCTGATCTGTTTCATGTTGCTGCTGATCTGTTTCATGTTGCTGCTGATCTGTTTCATGTTGCTGCTGATCTGTTTCATGTTGCTGCTGATCTGTTTCATGTTGCTGCTGATCTGTTTCATGTTGCTGCTGATCTGTTTCATGTTGCTGCTGATCTGTTTCATGTTGCTGCTGATCTGTTTCATGTTGCTGCTGATCTGTTTCATGTTGCTGCTGATCTGTTTCATGTTGCTGCTGATCTGTTTCATGTTGCTGCTGATCTGTTTCATGTTGCTGCTGATCTGTTTCATGTTGCTGCTGATCTGTTTCATGTTGCTGCTGATCTGTTTCATGTTGCTGCTGATCTGTTTCATGTTGCTGCTGATCTGTTTCATGTTGCTGCTGATCTGTTTCATGTTGCTGCTGATCTGTTTCATGTTGCTGCTGATCTGTTTCATGTTGCTGCTGATCTGTTTCATGTTGCTGCTGATCTGTTTCATGTTGCTGCTGATCTGTTTCATGTTGCTGCTGATCTGTTTCATGTTGCTGCTGATCTGTTTCATGTTGCTGCTGATCTGTTTCATGTTGCTGCTGATCTGTTTCATGTTGCTGCTGATCTGTTTCATGTTGCTGCTGATCTGTTTCATGTTGCTGCTGATCTGTTTCATGTTGCTGCTGATCTGTTTCATGTTGCTGCTGATCTGTTTCATGTTGCTGCTGATCTGTTTCATGTTGCTGCTGATCTGTTTCATGTTGCTGCTGATCTGTTTCATGTTGCTGCTGATCTGTTTCATGTTGCTGCTGATCTGTTTCATGTTGCTGCTGATCTGTTTCATGTTGCTGCTGATCTGTTTCATGTTGCTGCTGATCTGTTTCATGTTGCTGCTGATCTGTTTCATGTTGCTGCTGATCTGTTTCATGTTGCTGCTGATCTGTTTCATGTTGCTGCTGATCTGTTTCATGTTGCTGCTGATCTGTTTCATGTTGCTGCTGATCTGTTTCATGTTGCTGCTGATCTGTTTCATGTTGCTGCTGATCTGTTTCATGTTGCTGCTGATCTGTTTCATGTTGCTGCTGATCTGTTTCATGTTGCTGCTGATCTGTTTCATGTTGCTGCTGATCTGTTTCATGTTGCTGCTGATCTGTTTCATGTTGCTGCTGATCTGTTTCATGTTGCTGCTGATCTGTTTCATGTTGCTGCTGATCTGTTTCATGTTGCTGCTGATCTGTTTCATGTTGCTGCTGATCTGTTTCATGTTGCTGCTGATCTGTTTCATGTTGCTGCTGATCTGTTTCATGTTGCTGCTGATCTGTTTCATGTTGCTGCTGATCTGTTTCATGTTGCTGCTGATCTGTTTCATGTTGCTGCTGATCTGTTTCATGTTGCTGCTGATCTGTTTCATGTTGCTGCTGATCTGTTTCATGTTGCTGCTGATCTGTTTCATGTTGCTGCTGATCTGTTTCATGTTGCTGCTGATCTGTTTCATGTTGCTGCTGATCTGTTTCATGTTGCTGCTGATCTGTTTCATGTTGCTGCTGATCTGTTTCATGTTGCTGCTGATCTGTTTCATGTTGCTGCTGATCTGTTTCATGTTGCTGCTGATCTGTTTCATGTTGCTGCTGATCTGTTTCATGTTGCTGCTGATCTGTTTCATGTTGCTGCTGATCTGTTTCATGTTGCTGCTGATCTGTTTCATGTTGCTGCTGATCTGTTTCATGTTGCTGCTGATCTGTTTCATGTTGCTGCTGATCTGTTTCATGTTGCTGCTGATCTGTTTCATGTTGCTGCTGATCTGTTTCATGTTGCTGCTGATCTGTTTCATGTTGCTGCTGATCTGTTTCATGTTGCTGCTGATCTGTTTCATGTTGCTGCTGATCTGTTTCATGTTGCTGCTGATCTGTTTCATGTTGCTGCTGATCTGTTTCATGTTGCTGCTGATCTGTTTCATGTTGCTGCTGATCTGTTTCATGTTGCTGCTGATCTGTTTCATGTTGCTGCTGATCTGTTTCATGTTGCTGCTGATCTGTTTCATGTTGCTGCTGATCTGTTTCATGTTGCTGCTGATCTGTTTCATGTTGCTGCTGATCTGTTTCATGTTGCTGCTGATCTGTTTCATGTTGCTGCTGATCTGTTTCATGTTGCTGCTGATCTGTTTCATGTTGCTGCTGATCTGTTTCATGTTGCTGCTGATCTGTTTCATGTTGCTGCTGATCTGTTTCATGTTGCTGCTGATCTGTTTCATGTTGCTGCTGATCTGTTTCATGTTGCTGCTGATCTGTTTCATGTTGCTGCTGATCTGTTTCATGTTGCTGCTGATCTGTTTCATGTTGCTGCTGATCTGTTTCATGTTGCTGCTGATCTGTTTCATGTTGCTGCTGATCTGTTTCATGTTGCTGTGTTCATTTGTGCTCATCTGCTCACACAGACTCATGTTTGTGCTGTTGTTGGGCGTATTGTTTATTGTTTTTATGATATTAGTGTTTAGCATATTTTTAGTTTATGTTTTTCTTGGTTCATATCTTAGATGTTATTATTGTTTTTCTTTGACATTTTATTGTTGGATGTAACTGGGACCCTGAGTACACAGTATCGTTCCACCACATGTACCACATGTGGTACGAATGACAATAAAGAAACTGTGAACTCTCTGAACTCTCTAATTAAGTGTAAACCACTCACAGTTTACTTTGCAAAGTGTGTTAACATGTTGCAACATCAGACTGACAATGAATCAATCTATGACTGTGCCTTTTTTATTATACATGAACAGGGTCTTTAACACCAACTTCTTGGTAAAACCAGGGCCGGCCCAAGGCATTAGCAAACTGCGTGGCTGCTTAGGGCCCCACTAGGGGACCCCCTAAGTGCAACTTAATTTAATTTATTTAGTAATGATTTTTATATGATTCTATTTAATATTTTAAGTTTAGCTTTCACAAATTATTGCAGAAATTTACAAAGTTTTTAGAACTGATTATTCAACTTTAAAAAAAAAGTAAACCATTTTACGTGGTTTCAAGTAATTGTTCATTTCCTTGATTTTTTTTTCTTGACATTTTATTTTATTATTTATTTTATTTTATTTTGTCTGTTTTTGCACAATTTAATTTATTTTGTGCATCTAAGTTATTGTATCTGTTGTTTGTTGTTCATCTTGCACTACTACTATTTTGAACATTACTGTTGCACTTCTTTGAAACCGAAGATAATAAACCAGATGACACTTTTGCTGTAAAATACATTGCATAGTGCGTTTATTTTTTATTTTATTTATTTTTTACTTTTAGTACCACTAGATATATAGATATAGGTTAATGTAAAGAGGGCTGTCAGAGTTGTAAAGAGTTTATTTTAGATGAGTGAATGATCTGACTCTTGATTGTAGTAATCCACATTATTATCAGAAATAGAGGACCCCAAACCAAATTTCGCTTAGGGTCCCATGGAGGCTTGAGCCGGCCCTGGTTAAAACTATAGCTGAATAAACTGAGAATATGATCTTGTCACTGTGCTGCAATTAGATATCCTTTACCACACACGTTCTGTACACTTTGGAATCTTTCAACAAGAACAACAACATGAGTAAGATATTTTCGCCATAACATTGTTCCAACGTCAAAGATTTGTCTTATTTACTGGATCCAGATGAAAACAGCTGTCTCCACCACACATCTAAAACAACTTCAACCCACAAATGAAACCCCCGTTGTTCTCTTGAAACATACACAGACGGCACTACAAAAATGATCCGGGTTGCTGGCTGTGGTGTGTGCCTCCAGTAGATGCATAAATCTCACTTGTGTGTGGTCATCCTGCTGGAAGATACCACATCATTCATCATCTCTTTTAAAAAGCTTAGTGGGGTGAAGGGAATAGATGGTGGGGATATTTTTGCCAGTCATCATTGGGTAATTCTGCCAAGTGGGTGGGACACCATGAGCGTGGACTCCTCCTCATTGGTAGATCGCTTTGTCTGCTGGTTTTAGCAGCTGGTCTTAAGGATTGTGCAGGTCAGGTGCAGCAGTCACTCACAGAGCTGGCATGCTGGCAGGTTGCCCTCAAACTCTCACCCAAACCCACAACAGATACCTGCAATTTGTCACCCCTATAAAGTAACATTCTCCATCTAAACTGTCATTTATAGACAGGGGGTCGGTTCCTGCAGGGAATGAGGCATAACTCCCAATGCTTGTTTCCTACAAAGCATTTTATTATGAGCGTACTCCTCCGTACACCCTCATCTCCGTACAGCTCAGTGTTTTTTTGGGGGGTGGGGATGTGGTTTTTTTTTTTTTTTTTGTAGCACTTGGCAGAGGTGGAGGAAGGTTTTAAGAAGACATGTAATATTTCCTGGCAGGGAGGCTTTCATTCAGAGTAGAGACTGGCAGGAAAAGCCCAGAGGGCTGTGCATCACATCTTTGTTCTGTGACAGACTGGGCAGCGCGCCAGTGCCGTGCATGCCACAGCACACCTCGAGCTCAGGAGACAGGTAGACTGATGGAAAGACTGACAAATGAATCAAGGTCTTAAAGTCTTATTGTGTCCCATTTACACATGCTGTTAATCTTTTAGTCAGCTACAACTGTATCAGCATTATGTAAACCGACTTGGCCTTAAAGGAGAAATGAAAAGTGTTTTTAAGCTAATAGTAGTCTAATGAAAAGCATAAAATAAGCTTGTTGAGAAATTTTCACGTCAAAAATGTCATCCTAACTCAAATTTAGCATTTGCTGTCATGATCCACGTTCTGTCTGCCATAAGTTATTGTTATATTCATAGTTTATCATGCCATGTTGTCATGTTCACAGCAATCACATCATTGTTCCCTTCGCCCTCATGCCCAATGCCTCATTAACGATCATTGCACTCACCTGTTTCTTCCTGTATTTAAGCCCCACGTCCACAGTCATTCCTGGCCAGATTTAATGTCAAGACTGTCTTTGAGTTTCACTAATAATCAATCACCTTTATTTAACCAGGTAGAGCCCATTGAGATCGAGATCTCTTTTACAAGGGTGACCTGACATAAATAAACCGAACACTGGAAAAGTTTTAACAATTTTATTGAGAAACAGGAAGCTGGAATGGGTCCTGATCGTCACTGGTAACTTGAGTTCTGCACAAGAGATTGTCGGGCAGGAGGAGGAGACCTGGAGGCAGGCATGAACCTAGAATACTGGACGGGCTTGACACGGGACACATGGAACGTGGGATGAATCTTCATGTTACTAGGGAGCCTGAGCTTGACAGGCCGCTCATCGCCCGGTTTCACCGGGATCACCCTGATCAGCCTGGTGGTCCGTCAGGTGCCGGACCTTAGGAGGGGGTTACTGTCATGATCCACGTTCTGTCTGCCATAAGTTATTGTTATATTCATAGTTTATCATGCCATGTTGTCATGTTCACAGCAATCACATCATTGTTCCCTCCGCCCTCATGCCCAATGCCTCATTAACGATCATTGCACTCACCTGTTTCTTCCTGTATTTAAACTCCACGTCCACAGTCATTCCTTGCCAGATTTATGAACGGTTTTGCCTAGTAATTGTCCAGCGCCCATGTCTTGTCCTGTCTTGCTTGCTATGACCCTGTTTTGGTTTTTTGGTCTCACGTCTCTCGCCTCAGCCCCCATTGGTACTGTTTCGGATTCTGCTTCCCTGGTTTTGACTCCTGCACACGCTACTGGACTTCGCCCTCCTGCCTCTCCCCTTGTCGGACCTGTTCAGCCATCTGCCTCACGGAAACGAACCCAAGACCGCCTTTCACGACCACGAGATAAGCCTGCCTCTTTCAACATTATTCGCCTCTCTGCCAACCTGTGTATGACCTCGCTTCGAACCAAGGAAAACCCCCTTCGTGTGAAAGTCCGCACGAAGCACCAACGTAAACAAGGAAGTAAAACTGGACTACGTCACCACCGGCTCACGTCATCAAGGAATTCCCTTCCGATCAAAAACAGCCTAAAAAGGTTAGTGTTTTTATTAAAGATAAAAACATCTACCTGTTCAAATCCTGTCACTAATATTATAATCTCTTGTGCAGAACTCAAGTTACCGGTGACGATCAGGACCCATTCCAACTTCCTGTTTCTCAATAAAATTGTTTTAACTTTTCCAGTGTTCGGTTTATTAGTGAAACTCAAAGACTCAGTCTTGACATTTGCAAAGTGGAAAAAATCTCATCCGGTGTTTTTGACCCCCCTCCCCCCACCTGCTCTCGCTCCCAGGTATGACGTAGGCCGGGCCACGGTTGTCCCTCATACTGTATTGTGTAGCTTCATTTATATTGTAAACAAAAACATTTCATCACATCAAACTGACAATTAAGTTACATTTGGTCATAATTACCTCAACACCTTTTTTACATTGCTGATTTGTTAAAAAAAAAATTTGATACTTAGATCCTCCTAAAATGAGCAGTTCCAGAGATTAGTACGGGTGAGCGCTCTGTGTTATTTACGTGCTAAAATAAGCTGATTTGTAATCATTTATTAACAAAAATTAAACTGAGACACACTCTTAAAAAAAGTCAGCTAACAAATATTTTTTTAGGCGTTTCTGTAGTTAAATTTTAATGAAAGTCAGGGAATCAATTATTACCATTCCACGTAGCAAACTCTGTCATTGGGCTCGTCAGAATTCTGAGATCCAGCTGTCGGTTCAGGTTCAAACTGATATGGTTGTAAATCCATTACCCACACTAGGTGTTCCTGCATTTCTTCGGATTCAAAAAAGTCTTCTGCTTCCATTTTAAATGACGGGTTTGTAGCTTCAGTGTTATTTAGAAAGTAGCGCGGAGGACAAATATGCGTCATTTCCTTCAAATATGCGTCATTTCCTTCCTGACCTCCAGAAATTAATTCACTTCGGAATTTTGCTGGAAAAACGTAAAAAGCTATTTCTTTAAGCTACTGACTTGAAAAAAGCATACAAAGTATGTTTATGTGTGTTGTTTACTAAATGACATTCTTGTTATATATATTTTTTGAAATTTAATATCATTTCTCCTTTAAGAATACACTCATGATAATTAAGTCACTTTAAAAGCACAATTTTAACACATTAGCCGTGTTTCCATCAAGGTTTCTTGATGCGCATTTTGAAGTATCGCATCAGAAAAGCTGAATGGAAACGGCACGATTCGAATTAACTTCCTCTAATTTGCAAAAAAGTTGATACGCTCGCTTGAGGTGGTTTTTGGGTTTTTCGAAACAGAGCTGATGCGCAAAACGAGAGATGGAAACAGATTTGCCGACTCAGTTCTGACGTAGCGAACATTCACGTCATGTGACTGATCAGCTGTTTCCGCTGTAACATCGCTAAAACTAGTTGGCATGACAGAATAAATACAACTTGCCCGATAGCAACACATTCCTGAAATATTCTCTCCATTTTGCCGAGATGTGTGGTTCGGTTCCTGTTTTCAACCGCTACTTCCTGTTTACTGTAGACGTGCATAACGCTGACGTCTGACGTAATGCCGCTTTGCGTGGTCTGGTGGATTTGCTTCAAGCCTCTGCTTCAAGCCAGTTGATGGAAACACTTCTGATTCGCATTAATTTTTATTTACATTTTTGCGAAATTTCAAAAATTTGCTCAGAATTCGAATTGAAAATAGATAGAAACACGGTTATTGTCTGGATTTTTTCTGTTAAAATGCATTACTTAGCACAAATGTATTAATTACAAGGTATATTTCTCATTTAAAATTGTGACAACATAAAAATAATGTGCAAACTACACAAGTAGTGCAACAAACTGCACGCTGATTGGCTCCGATTATCTGAGATATGCAAAGTTGGCAACTCAGTTCCTTCTGTTGCTCTGTGCATGTCAGTGGGTTCAGGTAGCAAGTCCTGGAAACAGCAGCAGCCAAGCTGGTTGGATAATATATTAAACTGAAAAGTCTCAGTAGAGAGAGCAGGTAGCTGCAGAGAGCCCTGGGGGGGAACATGTATGAGACAATCAAACCGTCAGTCACCACCTTCACTGCTTTAGACTGTGACAGCACTGAGTGAATCTGTAATTGTTTGTTATTTTATTTAAGGAGGTGTTCAGGCCAGGATCATCCTGTGTTGAAACAATGCATGTGAACCAAAAGCATGAGCAAGAACCTTTGTCACAGAATGACAATAATAATAATAATAATAATAACAATGTTTTAACACACCAATGAGCATTTACAGCCTGCAGGCCACATCCGTCCAGTTAGCTGTCGTTAAATCAGAAATCAAATCTAAACCGTTTTGCATGCAAACTGAAAACCTATGCTTTTATTTTGAAACCGGCCTTTGTAGCAACTTGAACAGATTAAGAA
>JBBPBX010013931.1:0-35542 GCA_038048925.1 Garcialebias charrua | reverse complement strand
ATTCATGTGAATGATGTACCCCAACACTGCTGTGGAGAAATGAAACAAAATTGTGTACAAGAACAATTTTGAATGACAATAAAATGTTATGGTATTATATATTATTATAAGTCCTACAATTATTTCTTGTGCATTTTTTCATTGTCTTGGATATTTGCTGCTTATTAAAAAACAGGAAATAAGCATGGATGCAAGCTATGACATGCTAATGTTAGTTTCCTGCTGTCACACACAAATACATATTTGTATCCTCTGGTGGCAAAAACTTTATCTTTGAAAATGTCAGAGTTAAGTTCAGCACTTACAATTGAAGGTCCACTCCTGTCTAACGTGAAGTATTGACCAGAAGCAGGTCCTTCTGAGTTCTAAGCTGCTTTTGGTGTATTAAGACTCAGTGACATTTAATTCCACTTTTTTTTTCTGCTTTACCAATACTCATTAGAATTGGTGGCCTTTAATCCGTAGCATGACATTAAAATGTCCTTGCATTCCTTGATTTACTTAGTTTTTAACAGCGTTAGCTGTAGTTTTTGCTCTATTTGAGCTGCTACTGGAAACATATCCAAACCTTAAGAAACTACAAGGTTATTATTGGGACTGCCAAGGTACTGCACTTTTATTTTTTGTATCTACCTGACAAGCAAAATGAGAAACAGGAAATTGCTCCACTGAAAAATTGGTTGTACTGTATGATTCATATCTTTCCTGGTATTGATCATAGCAATGCTATCCAGATAGACGTGTCCATCATCCAATTCAGGTCAAACTAAGGAGAACAAAGAAACCTCTTTTTTTTATTTTGTCATTTTTTGCTTCAAAACTGCAAGTCACATCCTGACCGTCCGGAATTGTTACATTTTCACGACACAAGTAAAAGTTACTTTGTGATTAAATGAACCAAATGTCAGAAGCTTAGCTGTAAGCCGACAACACAGCTCTGTATCTGACCCTGCAGTCCAGCTTACTGTACATCTTCAACACGAGCATGCCAATAGATCATAGATATTGAGCCCTGCTTGAACCAACTCTGCTATTAGCAACATCAGTAGATCTATTTATATTTTATAGAAACACAGAGATGCTCAAAACATATGGGAGCAAATTATTGTGCAAGTAAGCCAACATTCCAGTCAGAGTACCGATCCTCCAATTAGACAGGAAGCAGCAGATGGTCACATGGCAAGGACAGCTGGTTTTGAGGTTTTTGCTGTTTGTCTGTCCTTCAGCATGTCAATCATGAGATGCTCATCTCAGCTTGAAACTGTCAAAACTGTCACTAATGCATTCTGAACAACCTGGTTTGCAGGGATGGGGAGAGTATGTAGCAAGACCGCCACCTAGTGTTGTGCTTGTGACGACCAGCCCCTCTGACCTTAAATTTTTTTTTTTTTTTTTTAGATTCATAAATAGAGCAAGTTTCCCTAGTCTACTACTGGAATGCTATTACATTGTGCTGACAGGGCAATACCTTTCAAGATCCAATGCAATCCACACTAATGCAATGCACTCCTTAATTAGCTCATTGTAATTTGGAACTAGTCATGTTTATTTATTCCATAATAATTACAAGGAAGAAACGAGCTTATGAAATATTTTAAATTATCTTCTTAGAGAAATACATGTTTATATTTCCTTTTTTTTATTATTTAAACCTTTATTTTACCAGGAAGAAATCCAATGAGATTATGAATCTTTTTTTTTTTTTGCAAGGATGGGCAAATTATTAAATATTAAAAGTTTCATTTAATTTATTTATAAGAGGGTGTTTTGGGTCATAAATTTTGGTTCTTGTTTTCTTTGCTACATATATTATTGTATAAATAATTTGTTTTCCAAAGGTGGGCAAAAATGATAATACAGTAATAGTAAAAACAATGGAACATTATTCTAATATATTAACAACTTGGAGTAGGAGTCCCCCTTTTCAGCCAAACTAATGCACTTTGCCTCACAAACATATCTCCTTCATCCTGAGAGCAAGTAAAGAAATGAAAAAAGAAAAATATATATTGCGAGAAGAACAGTTTGGTCTGTTAGACATTAGGAATCCTTGTTTTTATGACTGCTTTATATGGCCCATCTCACATTTGAAACACTGCAGAACAGAAGGATAAAAAGGTTAATTGAAGTTAAACCAAGGGAGATACACAGAACATGAATACTCAAGCAAGAAATTATAAAATCTAAAATATTTATCTTTGACTAAGCTGAGCAGTTCAGGAAATACATGGGACTCTTTCTCTGAACTTTAATTTTAGATCAAGACTTTTGGGAAAACAATGTTTGTGTGGCTAAATTGAAAAAGTCCTTACTCTGTGAAGTCGGTCTCAGTCTGCATTTACCTAAAATCATGTTTTGCATGGCTTCTTGTGTGGATTTGTCTTAGTGAAGGTGCAAGAGACAAATGGAAATCCAGCGCCGTGAGTCATTAATGTCCCTCATCATCCATTTGACCTGACTCTGCACAGCAAGCACGTTCAGACATTTACCTACCGTTGCTTCCATGGTTCACACTCTGCATGAGC
This sequence comes from Garcialebias charrua, assembly GCA_038048925.1. NCBI lineage: Eukaryota > Metazoa > Chordata > Actinopteri > Cyprinodontiformes > Rivulidae > Garcialebias > Garcialebias charrua. The sequence goes on along the minus strand of JBBPBX010013931.1, from coordinate 33,017 downwards.
TACCGCCTGACAAACAGTAATAGAAACATTGACACATTTGATAATTATTTTAACTTTGGCTAAGATCATAGATGAAAATAAAAAAAGAAAGAATGCATGCCACCTCAAAATTAAAATATTATGTGTGTGTTTGTTGTAGGCTAAAAGGAATATTGCTGCAGGGCAGACATATCCCATGTAAAGACGGATGTTGTCAGCTCTGATGATTGTTGCACAGGATGATGCAGTCTTCCTGCATGAATGCACATTTTAATGCAATTTAATGTAATAGTGTTAATAACAAGATTGTAATATAATTATTTATTTATTTATTGTCATCCAAAAAAAGAAATAAATGTCAGTTAAACAAAAATGTTGTCCATTACTGATTTTTAAGAGGTTGAAAATAAATAAACTATGGGTGCAATTAGATTGCATTGCATTATTGCATTATTATTGTATTATTGTATGTGTTATTGCATTGTATATACATTTATTTTTAAACTTGTCAAAGGACTGCAGATGTGAATTAGCCTTTGCTATAATCTGGTACAGCGCATCACATGGTTACATTTATGTTTGAGTTGTACATTGTCCCATTTTTAAATCAAGTTCATTAATTCAGGTTCGCTTTGAGACTCTTTAAAAACAAAAGTGTTTAGTGTTGTGCTCATTTATGCTTAACACTTAAACTATTCCCTTTTAACTGGGCATCATCAAATATCAGAGCTTAGAGTCAGCATCAACAAGTTGAATCTGTTTATAGGTATAATTAATAAAGTTAAGTAATTTACCTTCTTTTAGGGCTTACGTCTGTTTTAACCTTGCCTTGTGAATGAACAGCTTTAAAGCAAAACCTTGCAGTTTGACAAATATGAAGTATCTTTTGAAATGTTATTCATTAGCAAATACTTTTTTTTTTAACTATGGCAAATTTCAAAATATAATCAGTTGCATCTGCATGAATATTCAGTTTAGATCTTTTTAAAGTGCCTTTTAAAACTTGCATTACAACACACATTGTGTATAAGAAAGAGTCAGAGTCAGAGTCAGAGTCAGAGAGAATTTATTGTCATTTGCACCGCATGTAGTACATGTGTTGAAAACGAGATTATGTACACAGGGTCCCAGTTACATCCAACAACAAATGCAAGAGAAAAACAATAATAACATCTAGGATTAACTAAGAGAGACATCAGCTAGTAATACACTAAGCCCTAATGTAGTAGAAAAACATCATTATAAACAGCAGCACGAACATGAGCAGATGGTCACAGATGAACGCAGCAACAAGAAACAGATCAGTATCAGTATGATGTGACATTTTGCAGTGTTTATTCTTATTATTTATTTATTCATGAGTCTGACAGCCTCAGGGTAGAAGCTGTTCCTCAGTCTAGTGGTTCTACATTTGATGCTCCTCAACCTCCGTCCCGAGGGGAGTGGTGCAAAGAGTGAGTGTGCTGGGTGAGTGAGGTCTTTCATGATGCAGGTGGCTCTTTTTCTGCATCTGGAGGTGTAAATGTCTGTGATGGTGGGGAGACTGACTCCCACAGACTTCTGTGCAGCCTTCACCACTCTCTGCAGAGCTTTTCTCTCTGCAACTGTGCAGCCTCCATGCCACACGTTGATGCTGGAGCACAGGACGCTCTCCACTGCACACCTGTAGAACGAGGTGAGGACTGGGCTTCTCAGACCGGCTCGTCTCAGCCGTCTGAGGAAGTAGAGTCTCTGATGACCTTTCTTGATCAGGCTGGTGGTGTTGTTGCTCCAGCTGAGGTTATCATTCATGTGTACACCCAGGTATTTGTAGCTGGAGACCACCTCCACCGCAGATCCACCTATATACAGTGGGGTGTGGGTGTGTTTGTTCCTTCTGAAGTCCACAATCATCTCCTTCGTCTTCTTCACATTCATGTGAAGGTTGTTCTCTTTGCACCAGCTCTCCAGATGTTCCACCTCCTGTCTGTAGCTGGATTCATCATTATCTGTGATGCATCCCACCACAGCTGTATCATCTGCAAACTTAACAATATGACAGCCTGGATGTGTGGCTGTACAATCATATGTGAGCAGAGTGAACAGAAGAGGGCTCAGCACACATCCCTGAGGAGAGCCAGTGCTGAGGGTGATGGTGGAGGAGGAGAAGTTGTGGATCTTCACGGACTGTGGTCTGTCTGTTAAGAAGTCTAAGACCCAGTTACAAATAGAGGGGCTTAGTCCAAGTGTGGATAGTTTGTCTATCAGAGTTTGGGGGATCATGGTGTTGAAGGCAGATGTGAAGTCCACAAAGAGCAGACGCACGTATGAGTCCTTCTGATCCAGGTGGGTGAGAGCAGTGTGGACCACGGAGGAGATGGCGTCCTCTGTTGATCGGTTCTCACGGTATGCATATTGATGAGGGTCCTCGTTGATGTTGACGGCTGTCTTGATGTGGGACATGACCAGTTTCTCAAAACATTTAGCGACTATCGGGGTGAGAGCCACCGGTCTGTAGTCATTCAGACCAGTCACTGTGGAGCTTTTTGGGACTGGGATGATGGTGGCGGTCTTCAGGCAGGTGGGAACTGACTCCAGTGCAAGTGAGGTGGTGAAGATGTCAGCCAGCACCTCACAGAGCTGGTCCGCACATTCCTTCAGAACTTTCCCTGGGATGTTGTCTGGACCCGTAGCTTTATGAGGGTTGATCCTTCTGAGACTGCCTCTCACTTCTGCTGCGGTCACTTTGAGGTGCTCCTCGTCTGGTGATGAGGTGAGTCTGGTGCTAGTTGGTCTGTTTGGATCATCAAAACGTGCATAAAACTTATTGAGGGCATCAGGCAGGGATGGGTCCCTGGGGCATTGTTTGCTTTTGCCCTTGTAGTCTGTTAAGCATTTGATGCCCTGCCACATGCTCCTTGGATCATGTGAGGTGAACTGTCCCTCGATCCTCTGTGCATACGCGGCTTTGGCCTTCTTTATGCCATCATCCAGTTCTCTCCTGCACTTTCTCAACTCCTCAGTATCTTTAGACTTGAATGCAGTGTCCCTGGCTGCCAGCAGGGTGCGGACATCCTTATTTAGCCAGGGTTTTTGATTGGGGTAAAATTTAACACACTTTCTTATGGATACATTTTCAGCACATGTACTGATGTAACCCAGGACAGAGGAAGCATAAAGCTCCAGGTCAATTGAATTTCCATTCGTAGCTGCCTCTTTGAAGACAGACCAGTTTGTGTTTTCAAAGCAGTCTCTTAGCATGGGGGAACTATCTTGGCGCCACGATGTTATCACTCTTTGTTCTGGCATCGAACGTCTGAGTGGGGGTAGCTGTCTAGGGACCAATAGCAGGGAGCGATGGTCGGAAGCCCCGATCGGTGGGCGTGGCTTCGCCGTGTACGCCCCCTTCACATTCGTGTAGACCTGGTCTAATGTCTTATTTCCTCGTGTTTCTGTGAAAACGTGCTGATTGAAGGTTGGAAGGATGACACGTAAATCCACGTGATTGAAGTCCCCGGAAACAATGAAAAACCCCTCAGGATATTTACACTGCAGCGAGGTGAGTAACTCATGAATTTCTTCCTGGGCGTCTTTAGCATTAGCATCGGGGGGTATGTAAACATTGCTTATTATTATCGCTGAATAGTCGCGGGGGAGGTAATGTGGCCTACATCTTATTGTTAAAAGCTCCACAGCAGCTGAGCAGATCCTGCTGATAACGGCACAGTTCGTGCACCAGTCTTTGTTAACGTAAATGCAGACACCTCCACCTCGCGTTTTCCCCGTAGTCTCGATGCACCGGTCCGTTCTGAAAAATAGTTTATTATCCAACTCGTAAACAGAGTCAGGAGTGTCTTCATTGATCCATGTTTCCGTGAGACAAAGCACCGAACATCTCCTCATCTCCTCCGACGTTGTTACTCTCAGACGAAGCAGGTCCATCTTGTTGTCGAGCGAGCGCACGTTAGACAGAAATAAAGCCGGCATCGGGGGTTTACCGGTTTTAGCGTCTGCTCGTAGTCTCGTCATGATTCCTGCTCGACAGCCACGCTTTTTCCCTCGAGAGCATCGCTTTCTCTTCTTTCCTCCGCGCATCTGCTTCCAGAAAGATGATCTAAGCAGATCCAATCTTCCGAGCTCTGATTTGAGTTCGTTGCTGATTTCAGCTGTGCCTTGTGGTAAATCCGCTCCAATTCTCAACAGCTCAGTTCGGCTATAATTCACCCGCAAAAAACGCGCAGAGTCAGGTACAAAAACACTATTAAAACTACTAAAAACTGGGAATGTTCTGGGAGCCCATGAAGCTGCTACTGGTCTGAGCGCGGCCATCTTGGCAGGAGGACAAAAAGTGAAAATTGTTTAATCCAGAAAGATGATGGAGCCAATTAAATTAATCAAATAATAAAAGCCAGATTCTGACACTGAAGTCAAACACACACACACACGCATGCACGCACGCACGCGCACACACACAGAGATACTTGTAGGTCCTCATTAGTGAGTAAGAAAATACACCTAAGAGAGTGAGCTGACCTGACTCCCAGAGGAAGGATATTCCAGTCTGTGACTGAGGAAAGCAAATGTTCACGTCCCTCGAGTTCTCAGACAAGAGCAAGGTACAACTAGATGATCAGAAGACCTAAGGGGTCTGGTGGGAATATGAAGCTTTAGCCACTAAGTTCACAGTTATATTCTAAAGCCAATTTGTTTGAAGTCTCACAGACATGGGGTGTGGAGGTGAAGGGGTGGGTCTTTGGTGTTTGTATAAGCACATATTGGCTTGGACAGGAGTGAAATATATAGTCTGTGAAGACACAAATCATGCATTAACATTTTTTTATTCAATTCATTTTATTTATACAGCACCAGATCACAGCAGAAGTCATCACTGAGAACTGAACAGAAACATTCATATACATAACAATCAGTTAATAACGTTATTTATCTACGGAGCCAGCAGACTGATTTGAGTCTTCACTGTCACAGTCTCCAGTCCTAAGCAAGTACACAGGCAACAGTGGAAAAGAAAAACTCTCTTGTGAGGAAGAAACCTCCAGAACCAGGCTCAGGACTAGCGTCCATCTGCTTCGACCAGCTGGGTTTGAGAGGAACAGGAAGGAGAAATGAATAAGCAATGGCAGGTCCAGGATGGAGGCCAGCTGTACTCTGAAGAGGAAAGACAAAAAGACAGAACTCACATGTTAAGAAAGAATAATAAATAATAAAAATAAATAAAAAGAATAATTACAAATACACACTATTCATTTGTATGCATTTGTAACTATTCATTTGATGAAATGAGGACAATTTGTCCTCCAGTAGTCTAAGGTTATAGCAGCACAGCATAAGGAATAGGTCAGGAAACCAAGTCAACCCTAGCTATAGGATTTATCAAAAAGGAAAAGTCTTAAGCCGAGTCTTAAAACTGGACAATGTGTCAGCCTCATGGACAGAAACTGGAAGTTGGTTCCACAAGAGAGGAGCCTGATAACTGAACGATCTTCCTCCCATTCTGCTTTGATTACGGTGACATTATCTACATGAATGCTCCTACAAGCACCCTGCAGATGTTGGATGATGTTTATCATGGTTAAGATTAATAATAATAATAATAATAATAATAACTTTTATTTATAACGCACTTTACATCAAACAGATCTCAAAGTGCTACAATGAAAAATAAAATCAAGATAAAAATCAATCATAAATGCAACAAAGAAAAGGAACAACCAAGAGGATGGAGCCTCACAGATGATTGCATCAAAAACTTAAAATTCACAAAATGCAGATAAAATACTCAAAAAACTGGGTGCAATAAAAAACAAAAGCACAATTAATTATTTAAAAAACTGGATAAAAAGAAAGGTTTTAAGACCTTTTTTAAAACATGTCACGGTCTGTGGGGCCCTCAGATATGAGGGCAGGGCGTTCCACAGCCGAGGGGCAGCGCAGGAGAAAGCCCGGTCTCCCATTGTGCGAGACCGAGACCTGGGAGTGAGAAGAAGATGGGTGTTGGAAGAGCGGAGAGTGCGGGAAGGACAGTGAGGAGTGAGAAGTTCTTTTAAATAGGATGGTGCATTACCGTACAGGCACTGGAAGGTGAGCAGATAAATTTTGTAAGTGATCCGGACAGAAACAGGATTCATAACTGGCTGTGATTATCGTACCCACCACTGCACCCTGTATTCACTGGTTAACTGGACATCATTAACTTCACGCAGACTCTTCCACTGGTACATTTTCATCTTTAAATCACTTCTTGGTCTGCTGCCTTCATACATCTCCTCCTACATGTCTCTGAGTGAGTGCAGCTACAGCGTGCGCTCTCAGGACATGATTACCTGCAGTGTTCTCTCAGTGAGGTCTAAACTAGACAAAAGGACTTTCTCCTACTCCGCTCCTGCTTCCTGGAATATCTTGTAAAAAGATCTGAATCTCTCGGCGTTGACCTCTCTAAATGGCTTTAAGAATCTGTTAGAATCCTGGCAAGAACCAATGCAGACATGTTCCTGTTTTTAGTTTTCTACATTTGCCTTATAATCTATCTGTTTTGCTACTTTTACATATTTTTTAACTTGTTAAAAAAATATTGATGCCTCTCTTAAGATTGTCTATTGTTGTCGCTATTGTCATCATTCTTTGTTGAAACCAGGTCTCTCTTGTAAATTTGTAAATTAATCCTCGAGGCTCAATGGGATTAACCTGCCTAAATAAAGGTTGAATGATTTTAGAAACTCTAGGAACTGCAAGTAAGCCTGCAGTCTGAGAGTGAAGTGCTCTGTTAGGAAAACAATGATAATGATATGTTTTATTTGTATAGCACTTTTCAATGGAAATATGGTACAATAAATATGAACGATAAGATCTGTAATATAAGATTGAGCTAGGTTGTTGAGAGCTTTATAGGTTAGAAGTAAGATTTTGAATTCAATTCTGGACTTGACGGAGCCAATGGAGAGAAGCTCAAACTGGAGATATGTGATCTCTCCCACAAACTCCAGTTAAGACTCTGGCAGCAGCATTTTGCATCAAATAAAGACTTTTTAAAGAAGTATTTACAATTTGAAAGATACAAGTTTTGCTGTATGTTCCTCAAGACCCTGAATACTCCGTTTTTTTCCCTTTCCTTTTAGCGACTAAACTCAAATGTTTGTGTATGTTTCGGGGTCAAAAGGAGGTAGCACTCTGAGCTCTAACTACCGGTAGTTGGCTAACTCACTTCATGACGGAGTCTCCAGAATGCCTTGCATTTATAGCAGAGTTCTCCAATTTCTTGTGTGACTTTCCATGACATGCAGCATTGTCCTCTGAGATTCCAGCGTGACCAACAAATAAAATAAATTGTATGTAAAAATTGTCACCGGAATCTCCAGCTTGTTTTGATTTGACCAGCAATGGGTTATGAGCATCTCCTATTTGTCTCAAGAGCACTAGAGCTGGATGTTGACACCTGCACAAAGCTCTCCTTTGATGACAAAGGTCAAAGAATAACATTACATTGACAGGAAATATTAATTGTTGAAAACTGGTCCAAATCTATCGTCATTTGAAAAGTCATAAGGTTGAAATAGTCGTCACCATCTGCAGTTACAGAAAGTCGCACACTGTTAATATGATATGTGGAAACCAAAAATGTGTGAACATGAATATTTTTTTTCTCTACCATGACCTTGATGTTTGGAGAAAAAAAAATCTGTATGCAGTCTGACAGTGTGAGCTAAGGCAGCGCGTTCTGTTGACACTGCGCTGGTGACTCATAATTCACCGCTGGATATTTTAAATTATGAACTACAGCAACTCTCATCTAGGGGATGACATGCTCATTTCTTTAACTTAGTATTAAATTCCCACATCCAAGCCACTATGGTAAGTACAAAGCCAAATTTAAAGTCATGTATGAGTCGCTTTTACTAGTCACATGTACAAGAAAAATAAATAAATACATTTAAATAGCATTTGATTGCCTGAACAAAAACATATAGATTTTAGCTAAATTTAGAACATCATCATTGATTGTCTCTGAGCAGATAATTATATTTGACTCTGCTTGCTGACACAGTACAGTACAGCATGTTGAGTCTATGTGTACAAATTTTGTGCAGACTATCTGTGAAGATAAAATGTACCAAATACCCCCCCCCACACACACACACACACACATATATTCCTCTGTTTGACTTTCACCCCTTTCATAATTTCTGCAGGGATGAGGGTGTTTTTGTATAAAGACAGAATAGGAGGAAGTATTTATTATAACGCACTGGAGCCCAAGGGGCTCTCAACCTCATATTTCATCTTAATGTATCTTCACTCACAGGCTCACTTCTTTTGCTGTCTCGCCGCAGCCAGGAAAACTTCACAGGAGAGAAACAACAATGGCAAAGCAGGTGATAGGGTGTTCAAAGTCTATATCACCTTGGCTGAATCTAGGGCTTCTGTATCTCAACAGATTAAACTGCTTAAATTAGACTATGCTCTCGGTGGATGCAAGTAGAGATCCCTGGGGGTAGAAGTGAAACAGTGAGCAATTGCTGGAGCAGGGATTGTGGCGACAGGTCTTTTTAGGGAGGCCAATATATGTCCTGCAATGTTGGATGGGTGGGCCTCACTGTGCTGCTCTGCATCTACGCTTTCTTCTACATGATGAGATCCATAGAGACCCATGCCGGAGATTCTCAAAGGAACCTATCGCCACTGAGGAGGTGAGTCACTAAAGTCTGAAATGAACATTGCTACTGGTGTACAAAGTACAATGAGAATGATTTGAGGGGTTTTATACATGTGATATGCGAGTACATCGAGTATACCCACTAGAAATGCTTAAGAATTTCAGTATACCCATTTAAAAGTGCCCAATGATACATGACATATCATTGGGCACGTGTCATTGATATGTTAAAATGCTTTTATAATTAATGTGTGTGCACTTACTACTTAATACTTAAACATGATTTGGTTTGATACGGTTTTATAAATTATATGACGTTTTCAATACAAAGCCAACTGTTGTGCAACGTTTGTTGTTCATTTAGTCAAACATAAGCATCAGACAAATTTGAAAATGTTCAATATGCTTAAAATCTAAATAAATTGATGATTGCATTGTACTAACGAGTGTACTTTGGTTTCTAAGCACAGTATACGGACCAACCGTGCTAAAGTTAGTTCATGGCTTCAGTGGCGTCCAACATCCAATGTAAAACTAACTTTACTGCGGTATATCCACTAGACTACACCACTGGTTTTATATAATAATAATGTGCATGTGTTATCATTATTAGTTCCCATACAATGGCAAATTTGGCTCACTGTATTTAACCTATCCACCCACAGGTGGATCAGTGGGCAGCTATTGAATGCGCCCAGGGAGACATTGGGAATAGGACGTCCTGCTCAGAGACACCACGAGATGTGGAATGACTGGGTATCGAACCATGGGACTTTTGGGTCTGGAGTCGGATGTCCTGCCTCTACGCCATCTCAGTCACAAATAACTGATCAAACTTGTTTTCAATTAAAAAAAATAGTGATAGTTTTAATAGAGACAAATGTGCAAAAACATGAGCATAAACTCTGCAATAATTACCATTTTTGGCCTTTTTCCTGGTTTGGGTTTTCTGTGCCTCCTTGTTTATCAGTATGCTTTTGTGTAAGTTAAATCCAATCCATTTGGTTTATTAAATAGTCTTAGTCATTTTATTTTTTGTGTTATTTAGGCCCCACAATTAAACCTGCAGTGTGAGCGTGAAGTGCTCTGTTAGGAAAGTATGGAATAATAAGATCTGTAATATAGGATGAAGCTAGGTTGTTGAGGGCTTTGTAGGCTTGAAGTAAGATTTTTGAATTCCATTCTGTATTTGACAAGGAACCAATTGAGAGAAGCTAAAACTGGAGAGATATGCTCTCTCCGAACTCCCATTAAGACTGTGGCTGCAGCATTTTGGATTGATGGAATAATTTGTAAAGGTTTTTGGACACCCAGATAATAATTAATTGCAAAAGTCCGACCTAGATGTGATAGATGCATGAATGAGTTTATTTGCATTATTTCTGAACAATATGTTTATAATTGTAGTGATATTGTGCAGATAGAGCAGTCCTGGAATTTTTTTTATTTTATTTTATTGTATTTATGTATTTGTTTTTGTTTTTTATGTGGGGGTTAAAAGTAATAGCCTGATCAAAAATAACACCAACGTTTTATACATTATAATTGGAGGCCAACTTAATGCCATCCAGAGAAAGTGAAAGACTGCAAAGTTTATTCCTAAAATGCTCAGGTCCAAAAACCACAACCTCCGTCTTGTCTCAGTTTGAAAGCAGAAAATTAAGGGTCTTCCAGGTTGTGAATTGACGCTATATAAATAAACTGAATTAAATTAGATTGCTACATATTTGCTGCCTGTGACCCTCGGTTCTTATCAACATTTTTATGCTTTGCATTCTACGTCTAAATNATGAACATTGCTACTGGTGTACAAAGTACAATGAGAATGATTTGAGGGGTTTTATACATGTGATATGCGAGTACATCGAGTATACCCACTAGAAATGCTTAAGAATTTCAGTATACCCATTTAAAAGTGCCCAATGATACATGACATATCATTGGGCACGTGTCATTGATATGTTAAAATGCTTTTATAATTAATGTGTGTGCACTTACTACTTAATACTTAAACATGATTTGGTTTGATACGGTTTTATAAATTATATGACGTTTTCAATACAAAGCCAACTGTTGTGCAACGTTTGTTGTTCATTTAGTCAAACATAAGCATCAGACAAATTTGAAAATGTTCAATATGCTTAAAATCTAAATAAATTGATGATTGCATTGTACTAACGAGTGTACTTTGGTTTCTAAGCACAGTATACGGACCAACCGTGCTAAAGTTAGTTCATGGCTTCAGTGGCGTCCAACATCCAATGTAAAACTAACTTTACTGCGGTATATCCACTAGACTACACCACTGGTTTTATATAATAATAATGTGCATGATGTAACCAACCTCAAAACCATCACTGTTCGGGCAAATCAGAAGCCATGGCTGACAGCAGAGGTTTACAGACTCCTGAGAGCCAGGAATGCTGCCTTCACAGCGGGAGATCAGGTGGGCCTGAGGACAGCCAGAAACAACCTGGCCCGGGGCATCAGAAAGGCCAAGAAGCAGTATTCCAGGAAAATAGCTCACCGCTTCAAGGACAGCAAGGATACACGGAGTCTGTGGCAGGGAATACAGACCATCACAAACTACAAACCATCCCCACAGACCTGTGACAGCACAACCTCTACGCTGAATGAACTGAATGACTTCTTTGCTCGGTTTGAGGCATGTAACAGCACACCTGCACAAAAACTCCCCCCCTCTCCTGATGACCAGGTGCTGGCGCTGTCCTCAGACAGCGTGAGGCGATCATTCATCAAGATCAACGCCCGGAAAGCTTCTGGTCCTGACAACATACCTGGTCGTGTGCTGAAGGACTGTGCAGGGGAACTCGCAGCGGTCTTCACGGACATCTTTAACATCTCACTGAGTCAGGCCATCGTCCCTACCCGTTTCAATGCCACCACCATCATCCCTGTCCTAAAGAAGGCAACGCCCTGCTGCCTCAATGACTATTGTCCGATAGCACTCACCACCATCCTGATGAAGTGCTTCGAACGGCTAGCCATGAAAAGCATCAAATATGTCCTCCCTACCTCCCTTCCAATTTGCATATTGGCCTAATCGCTCAACCGACGATGCCATCTCCTCTGCCCTCCACATAGCTCTCACACATCTGGACACGAAAGACTCTTATGTTAGAATGCTGTTCATCGACTTCAGCTCAGCATTCAACACCATCATCCCCCAACAGCTCATCCTTAAACTGGACAGCCTGGGGCTGAACACCTCAATGTGTAACTGGCTGCTAGACTTCCTGACCGAGGGACCACAGGCAGAACGGGTTGGGAGTAACACATCCAGCACCATCACATTGAATACAGGGGCCCCACAAGGATGTGTGCTGGGCCCCTTCTATTCACCCTGCTAACCCACGACTGCACATCATCATACAGCTCCAACCACTTCATCATGTTTGCGGATGACACAACAGTGGTGGGTCTCATCAGCAACAATGATGAGACGGACTACAGGAACGAGGTGAGCCGCCTGGCCTTGTGGTGCGGACACAACAATCTCACTCTCAACGTGGAGAAGACAAAGGAGATTGTTGTGGACTTCAGGAAGAGGGATGCCCAACATGCCCCTCTGACCATCAACAGCACCACAGTGGAGAGAGTGAACAGCACCAAGTTCCTGGGAGTGCACGTCTCAGAGGACCTGTCCTGGAGCAGGAACACTGCATCACTGGCCAAGAAGGCTCACCAGCGCCTCTACTTTCTCTGCAAGCTGAAAAGAGCTGGAGCTTCAACCTCCATCATGTGCACCTTCTACAGAGGTGCCATAGAAAGTGTCCTGACCAGCTGCATCACTGTGTGGTTTGGTGCATGCACTGCATCAGTATCGTGAGAGCAGCTGAGAAGATTGTCTGCACCTCCTTCCCCTCACTCCAGGACTTATACAGCAACTGCCTCACTCGGAAAGCCCTCTGCATGGCAGGTGATCCCACACACCCACTACACTGTACTCCCTCTTGAGGAAATTGCCTTCCATCCTCGTCGGAGATAGATCCACCGGGGCTCACGCCGTCGACTCAACGCTGACAAGGCTCATCCCATAACCTCCATCTGGTCTGACTCTTGCCATTCTTCACGCTGCAATGCTCGGACCGCTAACAGCACATTAGCCAACCTAGCTCAGTCGGTTAACGCTCCAGTCACTACCTCCGCCTCCTCCGTAAAGTTTGGACTTCTGAACGTTCGCTCCCTCACGGGCAAAGGTCAGCGTATTCACGATCTAATATCCGACCGAAAACTGGATTTCATCTGTTTAACAGAAACGTGGCAACAACAAAACAACTTTTTTAATCTGAACGAGTCCACTCCTCCTGGGTTTGTTTGCATCGCCAAGGCCCGCGCCTCGGCCCGTGGAGGAGGTCTCGCGATGATTCACCGCGAGAACTGGAAGGTCACTCCGGTTCACCCCCTCCTCCTTGTTTGAGCACACTGTGTGTTTGTTCGCTGGCCCCATTCCAACAGTGGTGGCCACAATCTACCGCCCGCCAAAAGTGAACAGCTCCTTCATGAATGACTTTGTTGGACTAATGCAGCGTTTCTCAAATAGTGGGGCGCACCCCCCTGGGGGGGCGCAGTGCGATGCCTGGGGGGGCCCGGGCTCTTGACCCAGTTTTGAATTTTCTTATTGCGCCGCGGAACTAAAATTCCTAGGCGTGTTTCAGCACGGCACTATTATCTGTAGCACGCGTAGCATTAGCTTCTCGCTGCGTTGTCTTGTTTGGGAAAGTTATGGCTTCCTTGTTTAAAAAGACGAGCGCAAGTCCAAAGCTGTTGTTTCAGGACGTTGTTTCACGCAGACTGGTGCGAACGTGCAGAGGAGCAGTGCGCTTCGCCACGAGATTAGATCTGCAGCTGCAACACGTTTTTTTTTTCTCAACACGTAACGGACTTGAAACAACTTCATCCTCATGTGAACGTCTCTTCTAAAAGCAAGAAAAGCAGCTTGTTGCAACACCGCTAACAGCAGCATTTAAACTTCCATGAGGTAAATCAGAACGGTCCAGATCACAGTCGCAGCTGTAGAAGTTTTTAAAGCTCTGGGTTGATGTGCAGGCTTTAAAGTTCGTGAGCTCCGCCACAACATCCATCATGTCAACACTTCAGACTGTTTTGAAGCTCCGCTCCAGAACCGAAAGTGAAAAAGTTCATCACTTTATGAAAAAAATAAAACTGATGTCAACAAGCCCTGGAGCTCTGATGATGATGATGACCGAGCGATTTAACCGCCAACGTTCAAGAAGAGGTATTGTTGTCTTATTAATATTATCATCTATATAACTTTTTAATTTAAAGTTATAATCTTATTAACTCTTTCTTTTTTACCTCTTTGTGTTCTTCAGGGAAATCCACCACATCACCTCCAGTAGAAGTGTGTGACTGAACTCTGAACTTTTCCAGAGACACCCTGATGCATGCTCAATAATCCAGGTAGAAAAATCTAAAAAAAGCTAAGTCTGGTCCTCTTCCAGGACCTGTCCCACCTGGGGGAGCAGGTCCAAGAAGAAGTTGTGAGTAATGAGGACAAATTGCACTACTTTTACACAACTTTTTATATCTACACTACTGCTGATATATATATTCTTTTTACTAGCCTTATTGCATATGTTACTTTACCTCTGCACACCTGCTTCTGCAGGACTTGGTGGCTGCAGAAGAGGTCATGCAATCATGTGAATCATCTGTTCTGGAATAGGCACATCTAAAACATTCAGAGCAGGGAGGCCTGAGGACTTGAATTGAGAATCACAATTTTATATACAAATTATACTACAGTGGACGTATAATAAACCTTTTTCTTTTTAACCCTCTTTTGGTATGTGCGAGGTTATTACAGCCACCGTATTTATAGTCGCAGCGGAGAGTAGGGGGGCGCGGACCGGATTCTTCTTCCTGGGGGGGGCTTAACAGAAAATAATTGAGAAGCACTGGACTAATGGCTCATTTAACAGCTCTTTCACCCAATGTCATCTTGCTGGGCGATTTCAACGTCCATATGGATGAAGAAAACAACCCCTTCACTAGGGACTTCTCATCTTGCCTGGACAGCTGCGGCTTTCAACAGTTCATCAACTTTCCAACGCACAGACAGGTCCACACCCTGGACTTACTATGCTGTTCTGGACTTTCTCCTCTTAACTGTTCTTCTGATGAACTTCCATTTACTGATCACCTGATAATTTCATTCAATGTTATTCTTAAATTTTCCTCAGATAAACCTCAACACACTATTTCCTTCCGTAATATCAAGAATATCAACCATGACACTCTTTTATCTCATATTAATCATACCCTCTCCACTTTCAACTCCTCGAACCCAGATGATCTTGTCACATTATACAACACCAGCCTAACCCACATCCTTAACTCTGTTGCTCCCCTGAAAACCCGGACTGTTTCCTTCTCCAACTCTGCACCCTGGTTAACTCCAGAACTCCGCTCCCTGAAAACCAAAGGTCGGCGGCTAGAGCGTCTTTATAAAAATTCCGGTCTCACAATTCACAAGGAACTTTATGCAAACCACCTCATCCATTACAAGAACAATATTTCCCAAGCCAAATCCAGCTACTTCTCAGACATTATCAGTTCCAATGTTGGTAATTCAAAAACATTGTTCTCTCTCCTTCACCGTTCTGTCTCATCTCCTAATTCTCTGCCCTCTCACATGGTTTCCACCAAATTTTGTAACTCCTTGATGTCATATTTCAACAAAAAGATTATTTCAATTCATAAACACCTTGGACCAAATACTGCCCCCAGTGTACTGCCCGGGCCTCGGTGACCGGCCCTGGGGATACGTCGGTGCAGCGGGCTCCGGCGGGGGCCTGTGAATTTGTCGCGGGCGACCCCGGGGGGTCATTGTATGTGGTCGCTGGTGGGGTTCGTCCGGTTCTTCCCCTTGGTAGGATCTGGGGAGTGGGCTAGTGGCTCGTCCTGTTCGGGTGGTCCTGGGGACTCTGGGCTCGGGGTCCTTCCTGGGGTCTTGGGCTTTGATCGCCCCTTCGTCTGCCTCGGGCTTTGGGGGGACGGATCTCTGATGCTTCACAGTCGCTACTAAATGTTCTATTGGAGGACCCTTATTCACTTATGCATGCTCACAACCACACACAAATGGATGCAGGGATGTATATATAGATATATGCAGATATGTAGATGGGTATATGAATGAATATAAAAGTATATGTATGTATACTATATATATATTTGTAGGTATGGGTATGTGTATTTATAGAATTCTACTGCAAGCTCATGAATATTATTAGTCTTTATGCATGTATGTTCCATTGTTGTGTTCTGTCATGTGCTTTGCAGGATTGTGGACGGAGGTTGGGTGTGTTTGCCTTGTGCTCTTTTGGTTGATAATTGTTGATTTGTTGTCTTACTTTCTCTTTTCTTTCTTTCTCTCTTAAAAAAAAAATAAAAAAAAATAAAAAAAATATATATAAAAAAATACATATATATAAATAAATAAAAATATTGGAGTGAGAGGATGGCTATGAGGTGTGAAGGGAGGCCATCTATAAATGGGAAAAAAAAATACTGCCCCCAGCATCCTTGTTGAACTCCCCCCTCCCTCCCTCCCTTTCTCTGTCTTTTCCCTCCCCTCTGCTGATGACATTGCTGACATTATCAGCAAGTCCAAGTCCTCATCCTGTCAACTTGACCCATTTCCCACAGTTCTTGTTAAATCCTGTCTCCCGTCTCTGCTCCCTATCATCACTAATATCATCCACTCTTCCCTAACCTCTGGCATTGTTCCCACAGCCTTCAAATCTGCTGCCATCACCCCCATCATCAAGAAACCAGGGGCCTCATGTACAAAGACTTGCGTGGATTTCCTACTGAAAAGTGACGTACGGTCAAATCCAGAAAAGTGTGTACGCACAAAAAAATCCAGATGTATCAAACTGTGCGTACACCGGAATCCACGCACATTCCTTTTGTACATCACAATTAACGTGGAACTGAGCGCACGTGAGACACCTCCCCTGACACGCCTTCATTTACATATGTTAAACAGATGCAAATTACTTCCTGCATGTGTGAAGGACATGTTTGTTTGATCCCTGCGCGATCAGAAATGATTTCTAGATTCAGGAAAATAATGAATTTAATATAATATGAGTGAGGAAAATAATCCTAAGTAAGAATAGTAATAAAATGTGTTCATCACGCAAAGAACGAGTGATTGTGTGTCGGTATTTGTGTGTGCGCGCACCCTGCTTTGGTGCGCCAGCTCATCCATTCATTCTGAGTGAAAATATTAACTTTGCGCACGGGTTTATTACCATAATTACTGTAAACACAGAGGAACTTAGATGTTTGGTAGAACATAGATCTTTGTTTATTTAATAGATGATATGAAGAAACGGGTCTGTGCGTCTCAGTGGAGAGTTTTCATGACATGACGTGATGTTGGAGTCTCCAAACGCTGCGCGCGCCACAGCCTTGTGCGCAATCTGTTTGTCTGTGAAGCCTTTACTCTCCAACAAGTTATATATGGTGTACTTTCACGTGTCATTTTGGAGAAATCTACAATAAACGCAGATCATGAATCACCTCCAGCTGCCGTGTAACCGGCGAGGGTGCGCGCGCGCTCCAAAGCGCGACCACTCAGCCTTTGGAATCATATAGATGAGACATTCCATTGATCAGGCTTTGTGTGGACTGGACAGCCCTGATCGGCCTGCAGCTCCCTCATAGCTCGGGAACAGTTTGATCGCTGCTTCTGATGTGCGTGATGCACGGCTCCTGTGTTGCTCCAGAGCGCAGCAGTGCCAAACTGAAAAATGATTATTTCTGGAAACGGCTGATAAGCCATATCCTAGATCAGAAAATTATATCTGTTTATAAATAAATGCTCTGCGTGTTACACTACGTATTTATTATATCCTCCAGTAAGGCTGAATGAATCCGTTCCTGTTAAATTTATTTTTGGCACAACTTTGCGCGTGCTTTATTTAACTGCGTCATGTGGATGTAATACTTGTTAATCGTGTGTTTGATGGGAATATTAATCATTTTCACATCATGAACAGTTAATAATAATAATAATAATAATAATAATAATAATAATAATGAATTCAATTTATAACGCACTTTTCATTAATGAAAATCTCAAAGTGCTACAAGGTGCAACAGAATTAAATGTCAATAAAACATTTAATAAACAATTAAAATCAACAACAGTATCAGCTATGATCAAAAGTAGAATCATGAGGAGTAGAGTATGCTCGGTTGAAAAGAAAGGTCTTCAAGCCGCTCTTAAAGTCAACCACAGACTGTGGGGCTTCAGTTTCTCTGAATCACCTGTAAGTGTCGCCAAAGGAACAAGAACCACAGAAACGTGCGTACGCGTGCTCTGGGGCTGGCGTGGAAATGTACCTGGATGCGCACATATTCACGTTCAGTTCAGTTTTGATACATACGGGGTTTTGCGTGGATAGTGACGCACGCAAGGTTTTTGTGCGCACGCACGGTTGATACATGAGGCCCCAGGTCTTGACTTTACCAACTTCAGTAATCTTCGTCCGATCTCCAATCTGCCCTTCATCTCCAAGATCCTTGAAAAAACTGTTGCTAGTCAACTTCACTCTCACCTGTCCAACAACAACATTTATGAAGAGTTTCAATCTGGATTTCGCCCCCACCATAGCACCGAAACAGCTCTAGTAAAAATTACTAACGACCTTCTTCTTGCTGCTGACTCTGGTCTTCTGTCCATCCTCATTCTTCTGGATCTAAGCTCTGCCTTCGACACCATCTGTCATTCTATCCTCCTCAACAGACTAACCTCCATTGGCATCTCAGGTACCCCGTTAGACTGGTTCACCTCCTATCTCTCTGACCGCACTCAATTCATTCAGCTTAAAGGTGGCCTTAAAGGTTCAGTGCTAGGACCAAAGCTTTTTCTTTTGTATATCAATGACATTTGTGAAGTGTCTAAAGAGTTACAAATCATCCTGTTCGCAGATGATACCAATTTATTTTGTTCTGGGAATGACTTAAAACCCATTATAGAATGTATGACTTGTGAGATGTCTAAACTTAATGAATGGTTTAAATACAACAAATTATCAATAAACTGGAATAAAACAAAATTCATGATTTTTGGTAATAGAAAATAATAATAATAATAATAATGAATTCAATTTATAACGCACTTTTCATTAATGAAAATCTCAAAGTGCTACAAAATTAAATGTCAATAAAACAAGTAAAACAAGTAAAATCAATAACAGTATCAACTAAGATCAAAAGTAGAATCATGAGGAGGTAGAGTATGCTCGGTTGAAAAGAAAGGTCTTCAAGCCGCTCTTAAAGTCAACCACAGACTGTGGGGCTCTCAGACAGTCAGGAAGAGAGTTCCACAGGCGGGGGGCAGCCACACTGAAAGCCCGGTCTCCCATGGTCCTTAATTTGGTTCTCGGAATGTGAAGGAGATTACTGTTCTGTGACCGCAGCGACCGGGTGGATGAGTATGGAATAAGAATATCCTTCAGATAATCTGGTGAAGCTCCATGTAAGCATTGATGTGTAATGAGAGCAGTTTTGTACTGAATTCTGTAGGCGACAGGAAGCCAATGAAGGTTATGGAGAATGGGCGTAATATGTTCAAATTTACGAACTCTCAACAAGATCCTTGCTGCACTGTTTTGAATATATTGAAGTTTCTGAAGGTTTTTGCCAGGGATTCCAATAAACAGGGAGTTGCAGTAGTCGAGCCTGGAGGAGACAAAAGCATGGACGAGCTTCTCAGCATCGGAAAAAGTTAGGGATGGGCGAAGTCTGGAGATGTTTCGAAGATGGAAGAAGCAAGTTTTAAACAGATGCTTAATGTGATTTTCAAATGTAAGATTGGAGTCCATTTTTATTCCAAGATTAGTAACAGAGGTGGAGAGGGGGATGTCTTGTCCAGAAAAGGAAAGTGTTGTTATAGGAGATGTTTGTACCTGGTGAGGGGTGCCAATCAGTATGGCCTCAGTCTTGGAGCAGTTTAATTGAAGAAAGTTCTGATTCATCCATGCCCTAATTGCCTCCAGGCAGGTAGAGAGGGCAGTGAGTGAAGATGGAGATGACAAGGTGGAAAAATAGATGATTCTATTATAATGGCTGTAGATAATAATCAAGTTGAACGAGTACATGAAGTTAAATTTTTAGGTGTTGTTTTAGATCCTAAACTTAACTGGAAATCTCATATAAAATACATAAAATTAAAACTATGCAAAAGTATTGGACTTCTAAATAAAGCAAAACATGTTTTAGAGCTGTCAACACTACAGACATTATATTATTCATTTGTTTTTCCATATCTGACATACTGTATAGAGGTATGGGGCAACACATATAAAACCAACACTAAACCGTTATCTGTCATACAAAAGAAAGTTATGAGAATTATTTATAAAGTGGACATCAGAGAACACACAAATAAATTGTTTATTCAATCAAATATCTTGAAACTAAAGGATCTGGTTGATTTAAAAATGTTATTGATTATGTTTAAAGCTAGAAAGAGATTATTGCCATTTAATTTACAAAAGTTCTTTGTCTTAAGCTCTTGTGATAGAACTAACAGAAGGAAGTATGATTTCAAAAGTAAAACTGTGCGTACTACTTTAAAACAAATGTGCATTTCGGTGCATGGAGTAAAACTATGGAACAGTTTGGATGAGGAGTTTAAAAATTGCTCTACAATAAACCAATTCAAAACACTTTATAAAAAAAGAACGATTAACTCTTATACACTTTTGAGTTGTTAATGGGAACAGTGGTATATTGTTATATATGTTATTGTTTAGATATTGTTTGCAACTTGTTTTGTTAATTTAATGTATACGGCCATGACATTTTTGTAATTATTGAGAAAGGGGGCAGGTCTATACAAGATTTTCTTCTTCCTGCTCCCTCTTCACTCATGTAAATATATGTTGTCAGAGAATGTGTTTGTAAACTGATGATTTTTTAATCGAGTGAATAAATTTATTGATTGATTGATTGATAAATCCTTCCGTTCCCAGTCTTCCTGTCTCCACGGGTGTCCCCCAAGGCTCTGTCCTCGGACCCCTCCTCTTCATCATTTACCTCCTTCCTCTAGGCCACATCTTCCGCAAATACGGCGTCCATTTCCACTGCTATGCTGATGACACGCAGCTCTACTTGTCATCAAAACCTAACTCCACCCACCCACCCTCCATCCTCACCGACTGTCTCAACGAGCTAAATCACTGGTTTTCTAACAATTTCCTTCAACTAAACAGCAACAAAACAGAAATCATTCTTGTTGGTACCAAAAACTCTATTTCAAAATCAGAACATCTTCTCGTCCCCCTTAACAACTCTCTGCTATCCCCCTCCCCTCAGGTCAAGAGCCTCGGTGTCATCCTCGACACCACTCTCTCCTTCACTTCACACATCAACAATATTACTCGGTCTGCCTATTTCCACCTCCGTAATATTAACAGTCTCCGTCCTTCTCTCACACCCCGCTCCACAGCCATCCTGGTGCACAGCCTTGTGACTTCCCGTATTGATTACTGCAACTCCCTTCTCTACGGCCTCCCCAACAAGTCTCTCCACAAGTTACAGATGGTCCAGAACTCAGCTGCCCGTGTCATCACTCAAACCTCCTACTATAACCACATCACTCCTGTCCTGCAGCAGCTCCACTGGCTCCCGGTTAAATCACGCATCATCTTCAAAATTCTACTCCTCACGTTCAAAGCTATCCACAACCTTGCCCCTCCTTATCTATCTGACCTCCTACAAATCTCCATCCCATCACACTCTCTCAGATCCTCCTCTTCGCTACATCTCCATGTACCCTCTGCCCGCCTCTCCACCATGGGGAGCAGGGCCTTCACCTGCTCTGCCCCTCACCTCTGGAACGCCTTACCGCCAGACCTTTGAACACCACCTCCCTTTCTCTGTTCAAGACTGCCCTGAAAACCCATCTCTTCAGACTAACTTATCATTAACTTTACTAAATGTATTTTTATTATCTTGCATTTTATATCCTTTATGTATTTTATATTTCAATTTGTCGCTGATAATGTTTGATCTGTTGTTACGGCTGGCTCAGGCCGAACACATAAACGGGACACAAGACACAAGGAGGCAGAAGGTAAATTAAAAAGCTTTATTGAAAAACTCCCCGACTCCTCCCTCCAGGTGCGGAGTGCACCGTCTTCTGGCACAGGGTCAGGAAAAAAGCAAAGATTAGACAAAGTGCAAATAAATGGTGGACGAGAGTGAGTCAGCCAAAAATAATATAACGTCCCCAGCATCGGCCCAACCCATAAAACAGGGCCGTCGCAGCCTGTCTGGAGACGGACTACCTGACCAAAAGGGAACCCTAGGGGTAAAAGAAAAACGATATAACTGGACTACTGATCTCACTCTGTCATTAGGCCAACAAACAAAAAGCTCCAAACAGCTCCAAACTCCAAAAGGCTCCAAACAGCTCAAAAAGCTCCAAACAGCTCCAAGCTCAAAAATGTTCCTGGTTAAACCAACTTAAACTAACCACACAGGTCAGCATCCCTGATATCAATTATCATTAGCAGGATCCTAATGTCATCAATGCAGCCTTCAGCTACCCAGTGCACTAAGCACAACAAAAGTCAAATGATGAGCAAACATTCCTAAGTGCATCAAGCACAGTCAAACTCCACAAACAAATGAGCTGACACAAATGCAACTAGCAGTCAAGACCAAACATGAGCTAGTAGCCACACTTTAAGTGCATCTAGCAGTCAAGACCAAACATGAGCTAGTAGCCACTCTTTAAGTGCATCTAGCAGTCAAGACCAAACATGAGCTAGTAGCCACTCTTTAAGTGCATCTAGCAGTCAAGACCAAACATGAGCTAGTAATTACTCACCAAGAACCTTCTAAACAGAAGATCAGACTTCAAGACAGGGGTGGGCGGAGAACACCCCCACACAGTACCATACAGTACTCAAACAGCTCAGCAAAAGCAACCTCCTCTGAGCTCACAACACTCCGCATTCAAGCACAGTCAACTTGAAGTATATATAGGCGTGGCTCTCAGGTGTTCCTGGCTGAACACACACAAGCCTGATCACAATCAGACTAATTAACCACACAAAAGCATGACTGCAGTCAACATACATAAGAACTAAAAGGTGTCAGCATTGGCAGCTTCCTCAGGATATGTAACACCTCCACCACCAGTGTTTTTGTATGGGGGAAAAATGTAGTCTTGTGAGGACACCGGCTACATAACAACATACAAAAAACAAGTTAGGGCAGAGTATTCAAAAACGAGAGAGGGCACAAGGATCGCAAGATCCACCAACATAAACACCAGATAACATTTAAAACACTCTGAAACCATAAAGGCGTCCTTTGTCCCGACTCACTCTATAAGGGTGTTGTTTAATAGGTTTTGTTTCACCCACATCGATATCATGTTTTAGGATATCGGTCTTAGAAGGGACATCAGAAAATAAACAGGCGTTAGAAAATATCAACTGTCTTAGTTCATCCCTTTTCTTATCATCTAGGTGGGAGAACAACAACGGTAGGTTCTGGAGATAATGCGAATTTAAGAGCTTGCCTTCAAGAATTGCAGAAGGGGAACTGTCCACCTCCTGGTCAGCACTGGAGAGCTCCTTTTGGGGCTCTACATCTTCGGCTACTCTTGGGTCATCACAGAGGGGAACAGCTAACACGCTAACCCTCTCAATGTATGGTTTCAACATGTTGATGTGACAAAGACGAGTAGTACGCCTCCTCTCTGGAGTAGAAACCAAATAGTCACGTTCGTTTAGCTTCTTCTGAACGACATAAGGTCCACTATAACGGGCCTGTAAGCTACTACCAGGAATAGGAAGTAGAACTAACACTTTGTCACCCTGTTGAAACACTCGTGCTACAGCTTTTCGATCAAACAGGGATTTCATTTTAGCTTGTGCCATCTGTAGGTTAGTTTTAGCTATTTCACAAGCACGTACTAATTTGAAGCGGAAGTCACTTACATAGTCTAACAAATTCTTGTCAGACTTCTCACATACCCACTTTTCTTTTAACAGCCTTAAGGGACCACGAACTTCGTGTGCAAAAACCAATTCAGCTGGACTGAAACCCAAACTCTCTTGAACTACCTCCCGTATAGCAAACATCTGGAGATGCACTCCCTCATCCCAATCTTTGTTGAATTCCAGACAATATGTACGTAGCATGGTTTTTAATGTTTGATGGAATCGTTCAAGGGCACCCTGGCTTTCTGGATGGTACGCAGCTGAACAGGTATGCTGGATGTTTAATTGTTTCATGACCTGTGAAAACACTCTTGACATGAAATTGCTGCCTTGGTCAGTCTGCACCACCCGTGGTAACCCAAACAACGAGAAAAACCTGGTTAACACCTTTACCACCACTGGGGTTGTTATTTTTCTTACAGGAAAAACTTCTGGGAAACGAGTGGAGGCACACATCACAGTAACTAAGTACTTGTTTCCAGCCTTTGTTCTGGGGAGTGGTCCTACACAATCCACTATAACTCTCTCAAAAGGCTCAGCAATAGCCGGGATAGGAAAAAGAGGAGCAGGTGGGACTGTCTGGTTCGGTTTTCCAGCTATCTGACAAAAATGGCATGATTTGCAATGAAGTACGGTATCCTTTTTTAAACCTGGCCAAAAAAAATGATGCAACACACGGTCGTATGTTTTTCTGATACCGAGGTGACCTGCTAAGGGACTGTCGTGTGCCAAACGTAAAACTTCTGGACGATACAGAGTAGGAAGAACAATCTGTTCTACACTACGCCACTCTTCATTAGGAGAGGCTGTCAAAGGAGTCCATTTACGCATCAAAATGCCATCATTAAAGTAGTAACCATTACTCAGTGTGTCAGGTTTGTCAGGTTCTGTATCAATAAAACATGATGTTAAACTAACATCGCTCTTCTGAAGATTAATCAACTGTTCCCT
Organism: Garcialebias charrua; assembly: GCA_038048925.1. Classification (NCBI taxonomy): domain Eukaryota; kingdom Metazoa; phylum Chordata; class Actinopteri; order Cyprinodontiformes; family Rivulidae; genus Garcialebias; species Garcialebias charrua. Next base: position 8,420 of record JBBPBX010013931.1, on the reverse strand, counting down.
AGACCATGAGAGTCTTACTCCCTCTAAAGTGTTCTCCTCAGAGCTCACTGGGGTCTGGTCAGTTTCAGAACTGAAAAAACTGTCACTCAGCTCAACTTCTTCAGCTTTCTCCTCCTCCTGTTGTCGTTTAAGAGCTGCACGAGTAACTGCACAAGAGGTGAAAACATTAGGAAATGTGCGAGCTAAGTTATCTAATTTAGGGGACAACACTGGAACAGGAGTCACCTCTGGAGTGACTAAAACACGACCTCCAGCCAAGTCGTTACCCATAATCATGGAGATGCCTTTTATAGGAAAGTTTGGACGCAGTCCTACCACAGCGTCTCCTGAACACAACTCTGACTGAACCACGATCCTACATAAAGGAACATTAACTTCCTGCATGTTAAAACCACAAATGGGAACTCCAGCTTCCATCTCAATAACTTCATCTCGAGGTAAAATATTGTCCAAAATGAATGACTGTGAAGCGGCTGTGTCTCTGAGTATTTTAACAGGTATCATCCTTCCTGATGGAGATGTAGATATAAACCCTTCCATTATAAAAGGTTTGAATCCATCACGTTCACAGGTTTCTGTCGCAGATGAAAATGACTGATCTAGCCTTTTAACTGCAGCTACAGGTTTTGGTTCTTTTCTATGTAACTTAGGACAGGTTCTAGTTACATGCCCTTCCTGTTTGCAGTAGTAACATCTTACTGGTTCTTTCACATCACTTTCACGTCGTTCTGCAGTTACATCACGGTCTCTGTGAGGAACAACAGGCCCTCTAAATTTACCATTACCATTGGATCTGTATCTAAAAGGTTGAGAGGAATCAAAACTGGTCTTAACATGACTAGGGCTTCGAGTTTTATCAAAGCTTGAACGTTCAAAGTGTATTTTATGCGTCAGCATGTACTCATCCACTAAGATTGCAGCTTTAGAAACGTCAGACACTTTATGTTCATTTAAATACGTGGTTACTCGGTCTGGTAAATTTAATTTGAAATCTTCCAACAATATTAGCTGCTTCAGCTGGTCAAAATCAGTCACTGCACTCGCAGTACACCAGCGATCAAAAAGTAGTTCCTTTTCCCTGACATAATCAGCATAAGACTGATTATCTACTTTCTTACATTTTCTAAACTTCTGCCGGTATGCTTCCGGAACTAGCTCATATGCACGCAGGATTGCTTCTTTCACGTTAGCATAGACACCACTATCAAGTGCAGAAAGAGATGCATAGGCATCTTGTGCTTTTCCTTTTAACACGCTCTGTAACAATATGGGCCAAACAGTTTCTGGCCACTTCAAAGTACTTGCTGCTCTTTCAAACATGATAAAATACTTATCAACGTCTTTTTCATTGAACGGAGGTACTAAAGAAACATTTCTACTCACGTCAAATTCTCGAACAGGAAACGGAGCAGATCCACGTTCCAGCTCTTTCATACGTATTTGCGTTTCTAACTCTATTTTCCGTTGTTCAACCTCAATCTCCATTCGGCGTTGTTCTAACATGATTTTCTGTAACGTTATTTCCTTCTCATGTTCCCGTTTCTGTTGCTCAAGCTCATGTTCACGTTTCTGTTGCTCAAGTACTAAGTCTCGTTCAATCTCTTTTAAACGTAGTTGTTCCTGAAAATTGTACGGAGAGCGATCTGGGACTTTCGGTGACGTCACAGCTGAAAAAAAACCGCGTTGCTTTAACTCGGCAGCTAACTCGCTTTCCACAGTGTCTCTTTTAGAACGTTTATCTAACGTCAACTCATAATAATCCGCTATACACAAAAGTTGCTCTTTAGTACAGCTAGCCAAAACCTCTACTGTAGGTCGTTCCACAAAACTGTGTAAATCGAAGTCCTCCATGATAAACACAGGAAACGAACTGTGTAAATACTAATGTCCCAGCAGTATGTGAACGCACCACCTACACACAGCACTGGACCCGCCTACCACTGCACAAAAACCATAGATATACGGGAGTATCAGATGTGGTATATCTCCGCATCCTTCACATATACGGACAATTTCCGGGAATTTCCGTATCGCATCCTCGGAAAATCCAGTTTCGGATATTCCCGGATGCGAACAGATCCGAACTTTATTGATCCTTAAAAAATCACAAAATCCGGATACTTTATCTGCTGCAGATCCAGAAATATGTGGCTCTGTTATCCCTCGGGATTACTGCTTACATCTCTTCGGATACTTGCCGCATATATGACGTATGATTGTTTATATTTACGTATACGTGACAGATGTCAGTCGGATATTTATGGATTTTTATCTGTGAAGTATCTGTGAAGTATGCGATTTCTCAGAGATCCAGCAGATCTTTGACGTATCACGTTGAAGATGTCAGTCGTATATTTATGGATTTTTATCTGTGAAGTATCTGTGAAGTATGCGATTTCTCAGAGATCCAGCAGATCTTTGACGTATCACGTTGAAGATGTCAGTCGTATATTTATGGATTTTTATCTGTGAAGTATCTGTGAAGTATGCGATTTCTCAGAGATCCAGCAGATCTTTGACGTATCACGTTGAAGATGTCAGTCGTATATTTATGGATTTTTATCTGTGAAGTATGCGATTTCTCAGAGATCCAGCAGATCTTTGACGTATCACTTTGAAGATATCAGTCGTATTTTTACGGATTTTTATCTGTCAAGTACCTGGAGATATGCGATCCATCAGAGTTCCAGCAGATCTTTGGCGTATCACGTCGTTGCAGATGTCAGTCGGATATTTAAGGATTTTTCATTTATGCAAATTCATGCATATTTGGGAATATGATATACTCTGCCTGAAAATACAGGTTTTGCATGTAGGTAGACCATGTAAAACACCAATGGTTACCGGTAGTTGTTTTTTTTACCCTAACCCTCCATTTATTTTTTATTTTTATTATGTGAAGCACTTTATATAACTACATTTGTTTTAAATCTGCACTACAAATAGTTGGCTTCTAACATCTTTACATTTTAACATCACCCAGTTTTCTACATCAACATTAGTCTTTAATTTTGATTTATGTACCAACATCATGATGTACAAATCACAAGCTGGACCAAAAGCAGTCTAGTAAATACACAGTGGTTTGTATCTTCAAAACTACTACGGTAATGCCCTGATACATGCTCAATAATCCAGGTAGAAAAATCTAAAAAAGCTAAGTCTGGTCCTCTGGACATTCAAAAAAACAAAACAAAAAAAAGCAAAAAATACTGTAGAAACGTTTCGTCTTTCGTCCGAAAGACTTCCTCAGTCTGAGGTGCTGGGTTCAGCTCAGTCTGTTAGTCTATTTATAAGACTGAGCTGAACCCAGCACCTCAGACTGAGGAAGTCTTTCGGACGAAAGACGAAACGTTTCTACAGTATTTTTTGCTTTTTTTTGTTTTGTTTTTTTGAATGTCCAGAGGACCAGACTTAGCTTTTTTAGATACTACGGTAATGCAAACATCAGACATAAAACTGACCATGACTTTAAATTTATTTTTTATTTTTTTATTAACAACCCCCCCCCCACACACACACACACACACACACACACAAAGAGGAGAAGAAGAGGAGATGTATGGATGCAGTTAGAGAGGACATGAAGGTAGTTGGAGTGAGGACAGAGGATGCAGAGGACAGAGTGAGGTGGAGGAGGATGACTCGCTGTGGTGACCCCTGAAAAGGGAAAAGCCAGAAGGTCAGCCTCAGGTTGCATTTCTCACTGGGCACTCTGCGATGGACTTTGTTCTGAAGCTCAGCAAATGTTTTCGAGTCAGAGGCGCCCCTCTCTCGCAAAATCCTCCATCCTCTTAATGTTTTAGGCAATCGTGGAGCTCAGTAAAGAAGAATACTTTTCGCTGAAACACTGATGGAAAAAGCAAAACAAAAACACACATTTCTTGATTAAAATAGTTATCTCTCCAACAGCAAGGTAGCTGGTTGATAATTTTTTTCAAGTGTCTCACTGCTAACTGATCAATACCGGTACTTACCATCCTGAGGCAATGGGAATGCCCATCTTCCAAGTTTGGTGTCCTGAACACGAGGGATCTTCTGTGGAGGCGTTGGACTCCTACACAGGTGATTTAAAGAAAAATTAGTAGCAGACAGTAACCGGAGCTGCTCATTTTCCCTGTCTTCATGTGTGCAGCAAGCCTTCTTCCTGATGTGAAACAGTACAAAAACAAGATTTCAGGGTTGTTGAGGGAGTTTGAGAAACAATTTCAGGTCTTTAGAAGAATAGAATATATCTTTATTGACACGTTTTAAAAGATGGGACGAGTGCACGAAGCTGCAGTTGTCTCGGCACCACAAAGGCGAACTCCAGACAGAATTTGCAGTTTTTCTCTCACCACTCACAGTCAGAGCTTCTGATGTGCTGTTGACATGCAACTTGAAATCATTGATTTGCAGTGTGATGTAGAATTGAAGGACAAATTTGCCTCTGTGGGCTTGGCACATTTTACAAGTATCTCTTACCACACTATCCTAAACAGACAGCACTGGCTGCAAAAATGTCCATGATGTTTATGACTACCTACCTTTGAGCAAGGTTTCACTAATGAACATTAATAAAACAGCTACGCTCAAAGCTCAATTTATGTGTTCACAATTGCTTCCTAAATGTGGAAAATGGATTTAAAATTCATTCATTTCTAAATTTTGATGTGTTTGATCAAGCATTTTTAACATGCAGGAAAGTGTTTTAACAAAATACCCTGATGCATGCTCAATAATCCAGGTAGAAAAATCTAAAAAAGCTAAGTCTGGTCCTCCGGACAATCAAAAAATAAAACAAAACATTATTTTTTGAATGTCCAGAGGACCAGACTTAGCTTTTTTAGTGTTTTAACAAAACTGTGTTTTTTTTTCCATGTCCAGAGGACCAGACTTAGCTTTTTTAGTGTTTTAACAAAACTGTGTTTTTTTTTTCATGTCCAGAGGACCAGACTTAGCTTTTTTAGATTTTTCTACCTGGATTATTGAGCATGCATCAGGGTATTTAACAAACAGTTTTTACAACTAAATGTTTTAAAACGTGCAATCACTGATCAGTTTTTTAATGTGTAATGCACAAATGTTAAACTGAGTAAAAGTGTAAAAGGACAATTAATTTAATGTCAATATTTTTATAATTCATTTATTCTTTGCACTAATACAAAGAAAAAAAGTGGACTTTTGGAATGAGTATACTGGTCTGGCCCCCTTGAGATCAGATTAAGCTGTGTGCGGCCCCCAGATCAAAATGAGTTTGACACCCCTGAGCTACAGTGTGCGCTCTCAGGACATGATTACCTGCAGTGTTCTGTCAGTGAGGACTGAACTTGGAAAAAGGGCCTTCTCCTACTCTGCTCCTGCTTCATGGAATATCTTACAAAAAGATCTGAAGCTCTCGACCTTGACTTCTCTAAATGGTTTTCAGAATCTGTTGGAATCCTGGCAACAACCAATCCAGATTTGTTCCTGTCTTTGATTTTATACGTCTACCTTATAATGCTTTGCTAGTTTTTTGATGCTTTGTTAAAAAAAAAAAAACTTTTGTTTTTTTCTCTCTTTTGTTTTTCTATTGTTTATTGTTTGTTTATTGTTTAAGGAAATTCTACCATTGCTGTTCATTGTTCTTTAGTTTTAGCAGGTCGCTTTCGTAAATGAGCCCATGAGGTTCAAAAGATTTACCTGACTAAATAAAGGTTGAATGAATGAATGAATTAAACCTACCAGTAGATGCTCTGATGCATGCTCACCAGTAGATGGCGCTTTAACACATCTGTTCATGAGGACTGATGACCTTACCTGCAAAATAATATATGCTGAGTGAGTCATCCAGGACTTGATAAAATCACAACAAGCGTTCAATACAAAAACAACTTGACTTTATTTGTTACAGAAAACGTTTCACCTTCTATCCAAAGGGCTTTATCTCCTTTGAATTGAAAAAGCCCGAGGGTGAAATGTTTTCTGTAACAAATAAAGTCCAAAATATGTTTTTGTAAAATCCACAAAAACATTAATGTTACCGAAATACTGTTCAGCAATACATTGTTCTGTTGCTGGTCAGTGCATGCCTGTTTTTGTCTCCTTGAAAAATTCATCAAACAATTCAAACAACTTTAAGCAAGACACCCCCCCCACCCCCACCCAAAAAAAAACAAAAAACAAACCTCGTTGCATATATGGCTTATAAATAGCCTACTAGAAGAATTTATCTTCAAACATGCAGCGCTTTATTCTCAAATCAGCTGCATTTTAGCTCACGTTAGCTTTTTTGTCAATTGAAGTGAACAAAGCTACCGGTAAAACTTCTAAAGAAATTAAAATAAACTAAAAAAGAACCGATTACCTTCTACTGCTGAATGTCAACTCGTCCAGTCAACGTCTAATGAAAGGCAAGCTTAGTCCAGCCAGTTGAGCGCTGAGACCGAGAGGAAATAGAACTTTGAACGCATGTGTTCAAGTAATCGGTTTGAACGTAGCGCGCTTCTTCTTCTTCTTCTTGTGGTGTTTTTTGGCGGTTGGCAAACAACTTAATGGTGCATTACTGCCACCAACTGGTAAGGAGTGTGGATCAGGATTCTACTTACGTAGCGCGCTTCTTCTTCTTCTTTTCTTTAATGACGGATCGCAAGCAACTTTAAGATGCATTCCGCCACCTACTGTACATGAGTCCAATATGCTGGTGAAGATTCTCAGTCGTCCAGGACATGATAAAATCAAAGAAGGCGTTCAATACAAGATCAACTGGACTTTATTTGTAAATAAATAAAAATCAAGTTCAGTTGCTCCTGTATTGAATGCCTTCTTTGAGTCTGTAACAATATTTCCCTACTACATCTATTAAATTCTATTCATTAATCTTGTACTTTTAAGAATGATTTCCTTACTTTACACACATCTGTTACGTTTCCTTCAAGGGAAATGGTCTGTGGAATGGTTTGGACAATGATACTAAAGCTGCACAGTAAAGATTACTGAATAAATATTCATAAGTTGGTTTATATCCTAATTCTTATATTTGGTTAGTGTGATGAGTTATTGATCATGTTATATTATTTATATGTGATTGTTGTTTGAATCGAGTGTTTGAAAAAAATTGTTTGAGAAGGGGCAGATATATGATTTTATTCTTCTTATGCTTCCTTGCATTTCATGTATTGTTTTATTTCTCGTTTTGTAAATAGTTTTGTTTTTTATCTGAAATAAATAAATTAAAATAAAAATAAGATTCTTGTTCTGTCCTTTCAACCATTCTTTTTAAATTCTCTTTCATAGTCCTATGTTTTACAGTTCATCAATATGTGTTCTACAGTTTTTCTCTCCACATCTTTCACATTTATTATCATTTTTCTTCCCTATTAAAAATAAAATATCATTTAAATTGGTATGACTTACTCTTAATCTGGCCATTATGGTTTCTTCCCTTCTGTTTCTCATATTAATATTCCTAATTGCTATTGGCTTTTGAATTGTATATAAACTTCTTTCTTTCTGATCTTCATTCCACCTTTTTTTTGCTAGTTTTCCTGTTCTTTATTCTTTACAAGTGATTTCCCTTCCGCTTTCCCAAAAGGAATTGCAATTATTTTCATTTCTAAAGCCCTTTTTGCTAATTTATCAGCCTTACCATTTCCTATTATTACCCCTACATGAGCTGGTACCCAGCAAAACCAGACATCAATGCCACCTGTTTAATCTAAATAGACTGTGTTACATTTCAAATAGTAAGTCTTTCCTATTGTTTCCTTTTCCCAAAAATACTTTCTAAGCCTGCTTTTGAGTCTGTGCATATCACCACCCTGTCTGGTCTCACCTCTTCCACCCACTGTAAACTTAATGTAACTGCCATCTTTTATGCTGTGAAAACTGAAAGGTGATCTGATGGTCTTTCAGAAATGTGAATTTTAAACTCTGGTGTCTATACCCCTATTCCCACACATCCTTTACGATTTTTGGATCCATCTGTATAAATTTTTAGATATTTATAATATGATCCGCTTAAATACTCATCAGTTTTTACCCCTATTTCTATTACCGGTATATTCCAAATATTTTTCTTTTTAAGTAATCTTGTATTTTTATTTATCTTAGGGAAAAGCCATGGAGGAATAACAGAAATTGGGTTAAAGTTGGCTATTTTCTTATCCTCTTATCCTCCATCTAATTAAAGTTTGGAAATGTTTGCTCTCTAATTTATGTTGTGGTGCATCTAATATGTTACAACTTTTTTCTTTTCAAATTCTCTTCATATATTTACGTTCTTGTTCATATTTTTGCCATTCCTGTATAACATGTTGTATTGTATCATCTTGTCCACAGTGCTCACATTTTCCAGTGTTATGCTTCATTATTTGAAATAATGAATAATTAAGTCCCGTGTGTCCAAATCTTATTTGTGTTATTTATCTTTCCTCCTTTCTGTTACGGTTCTTGTTTCTCCT